>WKFP01014875.1:76294-89919 GCA_011057875.1 Pterocles orientalis | reverse complement strand
CCTCTTACCTAATCTAAAAAAAAAAAAAAAAAGAAAAAAAAAAAAGAGCAGAATCTTGCAATAGCCAGTTATAGTATTTGCTAGGCAAGACAATGCCTTTTTTTCTCCCGCTTTGGATCAACGGATCCCATTCTTATCCTTGGGATATTTTCCCCAAGTTTACAAGAATGCAAGCCAGAACTCATTCTTGCACTTCTGATGATATAAAAAAATTGTACTGGTTCTGTCATTATAATACCGTGCTACTACATCACCTCTATGCAATGACTAACCAGAGTATGTTCTACATTTATTCTAAATCTCAGTGAACAGAAAATTGACAATTATCACATTTTCTTCCATCATTTTAATGAAGATTAACGTATCAGTCTGCTTTTTACTTATCTATATTCTTTTTCTCAGTGAAATGTCATTCCCAATTCATGATTTGAGGCTTCTGGGAAGAAAAAAATAAACTCAGTTAAAGCTCAAACATAATGGAGCAATCAGAAAGCAAAAAGATAATGGTTAAATCCAAAGCCACTTACTTTGTTTCCCTAAGAAATACTGTGGGCTCAGATGCATTAACCAAGGTTAAATCAAATAGTCATGATGTCTGTATGTTCAATTATGCATAGCCTGAGCCAGAGACTCATTCTGAGCCAATCTTCCACAGATTTATGCCAGTTTACACTTGTCAGAGTCTGGCCATGTCTCAACCTAAATCTACCCAAATCTTTTTCTTCCATACACAGCTGCAGATCATATCATAAAAACCCAATACCCGAATGGTATAGAGATCTGAAGATCTGTTTTCTTTTTCTTAAAATGGTTTGAATGTGATTTTTATTGTATCTTATTTTACAGTTTAAGCCTCTCTTTTGTAAGCCTTTAGTATCTACATAGTCTCATGTATCTGAAAAAGTGGGCTACTTTTCATATTACATCAGTAAGCATTGTTCAGTTCAGTGTCTTTGGGTGTTTGACAAGAGACAGACCAGCACTGCTCTTGGACAAAATAGGCTCAGTTGTAGAAATTGCCATAGGATAAATATTTTCAAAGGAGTAGTTTTGGGTGGTTGCTTATATGAAAAGTGGAAATAAGTTAATACATTTATTGGAAGTGTTTTATAGGAGTCTAACTCATCAAGCTTGCAGACAGGGGTACATTTTATCAGCTGAAGAACTGATTACATTTAAGCCATTAAAAATGGTAATCATTCACTGTTTTTGAAAAAAGCCCACTGCAATTGTGTGTTTTATCTTAAAAATAAGTAAACTGGAGCAAAAGGAGTGTCAATAATTTTTTTTTGTTGCTGAAAGTTTGAAGGGAGCACAATTATGGAAATAATCCACGTGTCTCAGTTACCAGCTTTCAGATACATGTTCAGATCTCAGCTTTAATCTACAAATGATAATGCAACATCTTGAATTGTAATTGACATCACTTATGTTCCAAGGGTTTTACAAATATCACATGTGAACAGAAAATAATTCCCTAATTACTCTGCTTAAAAAGATACTATTCAAAATAAAGAACTGAAACTCCTTTCATGTGTTTATTTTTTCAACTTTTTATTTCAAAATCCCTAATTGCTTAAAAAAGACCTTTATTATAAAATATTTAAAGGTCTTGTCAAAATAAACCAAGTGTTCACCTTTTAATTACATTATATACCTAATTGTACAGCAGAAGCTGAAAACAGGTTATTTAATTTTTCTGTTTATATATTCACATATATTTCACTGATAAGTAGTATCTATCCATTCATTCACTGAATTTAAATTATACGTTCATATAAAATCACCTATTGTCTTTGCAATGTAGCATGCAAATGAATGTTTGGGCAGTTTCTTTAGAAGGGAAATATGCCTGATTAGTCTTAAGGATTAATATGCAATATCATATTTTCTTTTCTCTGGTTGTTTCCTCTTGCCTGTTAATTTCCTGAGTCCTTCATATACGTACCTTGATAGTGAACATAGTATTTTTTTAAATCTTACTTTGAGAAGCTATCTATAATTCCAAATGAATATTATGTAATAAGACAGGAATAAGATGCTTTTTGCTATTAGAGAAATAAGATCTAACCCCAAGAAACTGGAGGTTTTCCCTGGGAACTGTGTTTGTATGTCTTTTCCTCACGGTGTCAGCTGTCTCATCTATGTAGAGCAGATAAAACTATCTGATTTTATTTGGGGCCTACAGGAGAGATGGGGAGGCACTCTTTATCAGGGAGTGTAGTGACAGGACAAGGGGTAACGGGTATAAACTGAAAGAGGGCAGATTTAGATTAGACATTAGGAAGAAATTTTTCACTGTGAGGGTGGTGAGACACTGGAACAGGTTGCCCAGGGAGGTTGTGGATGCCCCATCCCTGGAGGTGTTCAAGACCAGGCTGGATGAGGCTTTGAGCAACCTGGTCTAGTGGAGGGTGTCCCTGCCTGTGGCAGGGGGTTTGGAACTCGATGATCTTTAAGGTTCTTTCCAACCCAAACCATTATATGATTCTATGATTTTGGATTGAAACCTGTAGTTATTGTATTAACATAAAATTTCCACAAGTGCTACTTTGCTATCTAGCAACTAAATATATGTAATATTTTTACCCTTATAAATAAGTGTATTTTCCTGATATTTTCATGTTTCTGTTCTTTTTGCACAATGACACACTCTCCTAAGTATGTCCGCAGTCATGATAAAACAGAACATGTTCTACATTTGCCAACTGCAAATGGCTTATCGCCTGCAGGTTCTCTTCACTGGTAGCTTTGTCGCCATGCAGGTTGTAAGGAGTCACCTGAAAAAGAAAAAGAGAGAACCAGAAAGAATGTTTCATACTGCTCCAGGAAAATTTTTCCAAGACCATGATTATTAGCAAAACTCTAGAATGTGTAGGCCAGGGGAATATCTTAAACTAAACTTTTGGGGTGCTAGTATGGCTTCTATTCCAGGACAAATCCAATGACATTTTATTTCTCAGAAAATGCAGATAAAAAAAAATAACTTCAGTTTTCATATTCTTTGATAGTTCCTCTTCGTTTTCCATTATGATATCTTACGGTATCACACCAATGTCATTCAGTTTCCCTAAGATCTACAAAAACTCAGGCAAACAGAGGGTTTGGAGTACAGTAAAGCCACAGAAGATTGTATTTCCTGACTGAGTCCCACCCAATCAGTCTGCAACACTCAATATTTTAACAACCCTCTTAGTGTTACCAAATCAAAGGTGACTCTATAACACAACTTAAAGACAACAGGAAAAAAATATTTTGGTAACATAAAATAAGTCTTAATCAAGAGAAGTTCATATACTACCCTTCTAATGTCATTCTTAGACAACAACTTATTTGCTGCTGTTATTAAAATAATCACATGCATCCATTTGTATGAGATAAAATAATTAGCACTGTTTTTCTCGAAAGCTGCCCACTCCAATTAACAAGAGCTGGTGTCAGACACAATTGAGATGGGAAGTCTCACAACAAAATAAAAAAAGGAAAATCAATGCTTGTTTCCTTCAGGAATAGCAAGGTTTACTTAGCTTTTGTAGTTCAATAATGTCTCCACTTCTACTAAGCCTTTCAAAATGCAGTACAGGTAGCACATGGCAGAGGAGTGGTAGAAGTGCTGAGGTGAAGGACCATAGCATGTTTTGCCTGCCTCTAGAAGTCATCAAATGGAGTAAAATACAGGATTCTGTGGATCACAAGGGTGATTGTGCTTCATCTTTCTCGGGAGACAGGCCCTTGTCCTGGCTGTCTTCCAGCTGGGACTGACAAGAGGCAAACTGTTCCTTTTACTGATGTTCTATCCTGGCTCTCTTTCTGAGTATGTATGTGGGAAAGGTGTCCAGCTCTGGACAGAAACATCTCTGCTCAGTCTTGCTGATGTGTCTACCATGATGCAAAACAAAAACTACTTTTGAGAAACATGAGCAGAGGTGGGATTTATCTTCACATTATGCACAGTTACACGCTACTTAGCATGTCAGTGTCTACAATGTAAAGTGCAATCTGTGGGCCCCAAAAAAACAGTAGGGAAAGGAGAGTGTATATATGCATTAATTGATCGCAGCATTTTATTCAGAAGGATATAGAGACACTGAGGAAGAAAACTGAAAGACTATACTAATGATGATATGGGGTAAGTCACCAAGGATGAAATTCCTATCCCAAGCCTTGGTAATCAACAAGAGAGGCAATATGTTCTACCAATCTCGCCAAATGAACTAAATGACTCACTAGTCCAATCATCTCAGTCTCTTAGGATCTTCTACTATTTACAGCATCTTCCCTCCTAGCACAGATTACTCTACTTTCCCACTTCTCTTCTAGTTCACCATTTGCAAACTACTGCGTTTGACCAGACAGACCTCTGTTCTACTTCAGCCTCAAGTTTTGTCTTGCTTCTTGAGTCCTGACCCATTTTTAACAGGTGGATGAAAGACAAAGTTTGGCAAAATAAGGACAGCAGAAAGTTTCAGTACACGTGAAAATCTTGAGCAATCAGCTGTAGATACCAACTATGATTAACTCCCACATCACAAACAAATAAAAAACATTATGTTGACAGATGTTGCCGCAGTCCTAGGCATGATTCAGATTTCACTCAGTTCATCACTGTTTCTGGGGTGTGCAGTAAATATCTGTAGCCGTACTCAAGACCATTCTGCTCTGCACCCCCATGCACTTTACCCTTTCTGCATTGGCAGCAGAGCTGCATTTATCCACACCAGCACCATCAGGCTGTAGCAAGGACAATTGCTCACAGTCAGCTCCCATTTTCTTTGGAAAAGCTCTCTGCCTGTGGGGAACATAACATGCAGCAGCATTGTCAAAGTCAGTGAAATTAAAATGATTCTGGTTTGTTTTGGTTTTCCAAAAGGGACATTTTGACGGGCAAAAGTTAAAGCAGTTTCTTGCTATGTCACTGAAATAATTACTCAATTGAGTTAAATGATATTAGCAAACGTAAATAATAAAAATAAATGTTAATAATAATATATGTAAAGAAAAATGAATTACTTTCATGTAATGCCTTTGTATGCTAAAGTCATGTCTTACACATGTGCATAGGCTGAAAAAGGCAACACTACCTGAGATTGCAGAAGGACCTCTTGCTGTGAATGTCTTGCAGGTTTCCTGGGGCCAAGCTGTCACCAGAAAAGTGGTAACACTAAAACAGAATACTGAAACACTGAGGAAAACCTGAAGAGGAATGGATATTTTTAAAAGTTACAATGATACAGAAGCAACCACGAAAAATGGAGGATAACTCAAACTATCACAAGCATTCAAAATAACAGATTTTTTTACTTGTTTTCAAAAGTAACTTGACTGATCATTTTCTGAATTTTGCCATTTTAAAAATGTGCAGAGACATTTTAATATGTCAAGGTCAGATACTAGGAAAGCAATATAAATCCCCTAAATATAACAATTAAAATAGCAGTGAATTTACTTGTATATAATGACAGAATATGCTCTATGTGCACAAATAACCTATGGTAAAAGATACTGGTAGTCTCTCAGGTCTGTCTCAGAGAACAGCATCTGTATACAAAGAAGAAACTGCCTTTTCACTGAAACCAAAAGGAGCAGGGGAAATCATTTTACTGTAAGTTCAGTTCTTACTAATGGAATGAATGATGAGTTGTATTTACTGTCACTCACGCTTCATCCAAAACAGTTTGAAGAAAAATACATATTTCTTGATTTAGGAGCCAGTTCATAAACTGCTAGGATTTTAAGTTAAGTTTTTGTGTTTTTGCACTGATGTTTTTAACAAGTAGCTCTGTCATAAGTGATAATCCAGCAAACGCAGACTGTTTCTGTTTGTCATAGAAACATAGAACAGTTTGTGTTGGAAGGGACCTTAAAGATCATTGAGTTTGAAACCCCTTGCCATGGGCAGGGACACCTTTCACTAGAAGGTGCTCAAAGCCTCATCCAACCTGGCCTTGACCACCTCCAGGGATGGGGCATCCACAATTTCTCTGAGCAGTCTCTTATACAGTGCCTCACCACCCTCAAAGGAAAAAACTCCTTCCTAATATCTAATACAATCTAAATCAACTCTCGTTCAGCTTGAAACTGTTAGCCATTGTCCTATCACTACACTCCCTGATAAAGAGTGTCTCCCCATCTCTCCTGTAGGCCCCCTTCAGATACTGGAAGGCTGCTATAAGGTCTTCCCAGAGCCTTCTCTTCTCCAGGCTGAACAAGCTCAACTCTCTCAGCCTGTCCTCATAAAGGAGTTGTGACAGCCCTCTGACCATCTTCGTGGACCTCCTCTGAACTTGCTCCAACAGGTCCATGTCTTTCTTACACTGGAGACCCCAGCGCTGGATGCAGTACTCCAGGTGGGGTCTCACAAGAGCGGAACAGAGGGTAAGAATCACCTCTCTCAACCTGCTGCTCATGCTGCTTTTGATGCAGTCCAGGATCTGGTTGCCTTTCTGGGCTGCAAGTGCTCATTGCCAGGTCATGTTGAGCTTCTCATCAACACCCCCAAGTCCTTTTCCTCAGGGCTGCTCTCAATACATTCTCTGCCCAGCCTGTATTTGTGCTTGGGATTGCCCTGACCAAGGTGCAGGACCTTGCATTTGGCCTTTTTGAACTTCATTATGGGCCCACCTCTCAAGCCTGTCTAGGTCCCTCTGGATAGCATCCCTTCCCTCCAGTGTGTTGATTGGTGTTGTCAGCAAACTTGCTGAGGGTGCACTCAATCCCACTGTCCATGTCTCCCCCAAAGATGTTAAACGACACTGGTCCCAGTACCAACCCTTGTGGAACATCACTTATCACCAGTGTCTGTTTGGACATTGAGCCATTGACTGCAACTCTGAGTGCAAACATCCAGCCAGTTCCTTATTAATTGAGTGGTCCTTCCATCAAATCCATGTCTCTCTAATTTAGACACAAGGATGTCATGTGGGACAGTGTCAAAGGCTCTGCACAAATCCAGGCAGATGATGTCAGTTATCCATCACTGATGTAACCCCATCACAGAAGGCCACCAAAATTGTCAGGCACTGTTTGCCCTTAGTGAAGCGATGTTGGCTGTCACCAATCACCTTCATATTTTCCATGTCCCTCAGCAGAATCTCCAGGAGCATTTGCTCCATGATCTTGCCGGGCACAGAAGTGAGACTGACTGGTCTGTAGTTCCCTGGGTCTTCTCTTTTTTTCCCCTTTTAAAAATGGGGGTTATGTTTCTCATTTTCCAGTCAGCAGGAGCTTCCTCGGACTGCCGTGACTTCTCAAATATGATGGATAGTGGTTTGGCAACTTCATCTGCCAGTTCCCTCAGGACCCACAGATGCATCTCATCTGGTCCCATGGACTTGTGCAATTTCAGGTTCCTTAGATGGTCTCAAACCTGGTCTTTTCCTACCACGGGTGGTTCTCAGTTCTCCCACTCCTTGCCTTTGCCTTCTTCAACTTGGGTGGTGTGGTTTGAACACTTGCTGGTGAAGACTGAGGCAAAAAAATCAGTGAGTACCTCAGCCTTCTCAACATCCTGGGTAACCAGGTCTCCTGTTTCTTTCTGGGGGGGGTTCACATTTTCCCTAATCTTCCTTTTATCCCCGACATACCTATGGAAGTTTTTCTTGTTGCCCTTGGCATCCCTGGCCAGATTTAATTCGATCAGGGCTTTAGCTTTCCTAACCTGATCCCTGCTTTCTTGGACAGTTTCTCTGTATTCCTCCCAGGCTACCCATCCTTGCTTCCACCCTCTGTAGGCTTCCTTTTTATGTTTGAGTTTGCCCAAGAGTTCCTTGTTCATTCATGCAGCCTCCTGGCATTTTTGCCTGCCTTCCTCTTTGCTCCTGAGCCTGGAGGTGGTGATCCTTGAATGCTGACCACCTTTCTTGGGCCCCTCTACCCTCCAGGGCTTTATCCCATGGTACTCTACCAAGCAGATCCCTGAAGAGGCCAAAGTTAGCCCTTCTGAAGTCCAAGGGAGTCAGTTTACTGTACACCCTCCTCACTGTCCTAAGGATCTTGAATTCCACCATTTCATGCTCACTGTAGCCAAGGCTGCCCTTGATCTTGTTTGTTTATTTTTTACATTATAATTTAGGCTCAATATAATCCTGCCTTTGTGTCATCAACTCTACATCAGACAGTCACAGATCATAATGCAGGATTCAGTGCCATTGTTTGCCCTAAGGATTACTGCTTTCAGCATCCTGGGACAAAAAAAATGGTTGAATGCGATGTCTCTTCACATTTTACTTTTTGTCTGGGGGAGGGTGACTGCAGCCACTTGTGTTTAAAATTCTAAAACAGACTTCTAAAGTCAAAATAGAAGGGGGAAAATGTTACATCATCTAACCAAATACCCTATGTTTTCCCCAGAAAAAGTGTTTAGCTTTATCTACTGAACTTTTATCTCTGATAGCGTTGTGCCTGTAAGAAAGAAAAAAGAGACAGAAAGAACAGAAAGTAAAAGAGAAAAAGTAAAAGAAAAAGAAAAAGGAAAAGAAAAAGAAAAAGGAAAAACAGAGAATAAATATTTGTAAATGTTTTTAGACATGCAGTTTATGTCTTGGTGAATGGTTCCTTATACATTATATTTATGGGGTATTTGGTTTGTTTTTTGATTTTGTTTCAACTTTTAAGGAGTGCCGTTAATGTGATTAATTAGCAAGAATTTATTGACTAAAAAATCTGCACAGCCAAACATATATGATTTTTAAAATGTATTTTTTCAGGTGAAACTATAAACTAGGGTCCTAATTAAGCCCTGCTGTTTCCTGAGATTTTTTGTGTGCACTATGCTGGGAAGGAAAGTTACATGGAACTTCACTTGATCGTGGAAGAAAAATCTGGAGAGTAAATTCAAGCGTTCTATTCAGTTCTCAAATAGTCTTCACTTGAGGGCTACAGTGAATTTATGCCCATGTTAAACATTAAAGCTCTGTTATGGGGCCAAATAAGGGGAAAACTCAAATCAGCTCAAACATCATGAGGGTAGAACTTCAGCATCACAGCAGCATACACCACTAGCATTACTAGATTTGCCTTGAAATACTGTGACTGATCACAGAGCTTGTTATTATGACATTCTATTATAAGCATTCTCTTCCCATTACTTTGCTAAATTGGGAAGCTTATTTTCTATAATACAAAACAATTTGTAATAAGCGCAGTGTGTTATAAAAGGGATATGAAGCTTTGAAATTTGCTTTGCAGTGAGCTTGTGGGTAGCTGTAGCTGAAACTATACTCCACTGAGATCTTAACTCACTTCAAAGAGAAGTTCTTTATACAAATTGGGGGTGAGGGGGGAGCATAATCACCGATCTACACAGATTTCTTACAGAATCTAGGTTTGTGTTTCCTGTGAGATATCTACATAGTTAAGACTCAGATGTGCAAATACAAACATGCACATGAACGCTGTCAAAAAGTACTACCACTTTAATACAGTGCCATAAATAACCATGGAATTCAGAGAAAAGGATCAGCAGAGTTGCTACAATTATACAGGAGACTTCTTTTAAGTAATTCTGGAAGAAACTACTAGGTTTCCCATTAGGGAAGGGTCCAAATTCAATTAAAAAGTATGCATTTATAATAAAAACAATCTAACCAACAAAATGTTTAAACAGATCTTTTAATGCAAATTGTAAAATGTTCTTGTTGACTTTTTCAGCTCAGTCTCAGTTATTTATCACTGAAATACCAAAAAAGGAGTCTGGATGAACTTAAATTGTGTGTATGCAACTATATTATTATATAAACTATTCTACAGTTAGGTCCCTCCCTTTTGGATAGTCTGTGTCAAAAAAATGCTCATGTTATCTGTCATTTGCAAGTCATTGCCTTTCTTGTTCCCCTTACTCAATAGCATATTTTGGGAAAACATAAATCATTTCCATTTTCTCTCTTGTGATTATTTCCATTTTATCTCTTCTTCATCAAAATTCTAGATGCAGATCAAGTCCAGGATGCAGCTTTTGGCTTGAAAGTGAACAGTCTAAACATTTCATATAGATACCCAGTCTTAGACCTTCATACCTGATATGATCCAGGAAGGTGCAGTTTCTCCACAATGGGCCTTGAAATAAGGCACTTGGCTTCCATAAACTACCTCACAGACTTGTTCATATTCCTCTTTAGGCATAAGGGTAAGCTCCAAAATCCCACCCCTTGACATTTCAAGTGTTGCATGCGAAATGCTGCCATCTTCTCTCAGCTGGAAGAATGGAGACTTGTACAAGAGCGCATCGCTGAACAATAGTGCTGTGACAGCCAGACACCCTTCTCCACAATGGACAAAAATCTTTGCTGATCCCCTTCAGCACAGTCAAACTTGCCTTGTCATGGTAGCCATGTCAAAGACCCAACCTAATGAATAAAACATTAGGATCACAGAATCACAGAATCACAGAATTATAAGGTTGGAAAAGACCTAGAAGATCATCCAGTCCAACCATATCCAATACTTCCCAACTAAATCATATCCCTCAACCTAGCCTGCCCAGCTGCACTAGAGAACTACATATAAACTGCTTTCACTGGCTACAATATATGTAGCACAGGCAGAAACATTAAAAAGTTAATTTTAACTGAGTGTCTGCAATCTCTTCAGCTGTTCATATCAGCAGGTCTTTCAATAGTGGGCCTTTGTAATGAGATTGAAAGGTGTGTAGTATACCAAAGATCCTACAGGACAAAATTTGACTTTTTAAATATTTTCCGCTTTACCTTGTCTTCAAAAAGCCTTAAACGACTGGGAAGGATGGGGTTTGCTTATGTTTCTCCCCCTTTTCAGCAGGTTTTAGGCCTTGGGCTATTGGTATCCAAGTAGTTAAAACTACATCAGCACTAATAGCTATGAGCTCATCTTGTATAAGCACATTTTTAGTTAAACACAGCTATCTTGGAAAAAAATGTTAGTGTGCTTAAACAGCCTGGCTCAGAATAGCTCACAATATGACGCATACCACAGGAAATAAAGTGGTATGAGGCACCTACAAAATACTTTTCAAACAAGTCATTGAAGTTGTAAGCCCCATGCCTCAGCTTTAGGAAGTCACTTATTAAGAATCAACACCAGCCGTGCCAAGCTAAGCTCTTGCTCTTGGTGATTTTCCAATTGAATATTCAGGGCCTTGTCTCAGTCTTGTTTTCGGGGAAGTACATGCCTGGAATGTTAGCAAGCTATTTGCTGGAAAAAATGCCCACAACAGGCCCAATGTTGATCACATTAATGCGTTTGAGTGGGTATAGAGTGCAAATGATTGAAAGTGCTTCCAGATCTTGGTTGTGGGGGACAAAGCAGGCTCTGTTCTCTGATCTGATGGTCATTTTTTTTAGCAGAGGATGTGGTGCAGGAAGAGGGAACAGTGCCAATCTCTGTCTAATGGCTCCAAACAAGGCCTGGGCCTGGCTCTTTGGATGCTGATGAGTGGGAAATGAAACACAGATGGGTCAGATGGGTAAGAAGAGGGGGGATTACAGGTCAGGCCAAAGAGTTGGAATAAATTAAGTGCTTATGAGGTACAGAATGGCACATTGTTAAAGTAAATGGACAGGGAAAAAACATTTCGGCATTGTTAGGCACAGTAAGCAGAAAAAAACATCCCGTCTTCCGAGACCATTTTCGCACATCACATCCTCGTTGGGATTACCACATGTTTGATATGTGAATTACTTTCTATAACACAGGCACTGCAAGGATGCAGTGTTCTGTAGTACCCAAGAGGAGCTAATTTTCCAGTAAACACTTCAGATGTAATTTATCGGGAGAAATACTTTGATTCATGCTCCCTATCATAAGAGAGCCAGCTTCCTAACTCCCTAGAGATTTCTGACAAAAGGGTAAGTAACCACCTATGAAAACTCTGGGGGAAATAAGCGACAAAAGGAATATTTCATGCATTCTTAAAATGTTGAGTCCAAGTTTGGTTTTATTCCTTTTAAATTTTAGCATCTACATGAAAGAAAAGGATTTGGTTTAAAGAAATAGTCCAAAAGGATTCTGGCTAAGAAACAAAACTGGGGGATTTTCCTGGAAACTACATCAGCAATTTTACCCTTTATACCCAAAATCCCCCACGCTGATATAAAAAATGTTTTCATTAAATAATATGCACAGAGGTTCACTGCATTTATTTTTGGCATCTCCATACATAATAACCAAAAACGCACTGCCAAACTCTCTGTTGACTTGTAGAGCTGTAGCATTACAGACTTGAAAACCATTGCATTAATAAAACTTGAAAGGGAAAACTGGGCCTGTGAATTTGAACCAAGTTTGGGGGGAACTTCAACAGCTTTTTTCTTCAGTTCAGTCCTCTAATCCAATTTCTTTCTTGGCTATAAGCATTTATTCTTCCTACAAATGTGGCAAGTATGACAGGTGAAACAAATCCTGGCCCTTCCACGCAACATTTCTAGAAATCAAGTGAGAGTCACCGCTTTGGTGGTGTACTCTGTGGTACAGTCATGTATCAAAACTGAGATCAAAGCTAAGAAATACCAATGTTTGTGACAGAATGGCTAAAAGAAGCCCTGAACAACGGGCAAAGAACCTGTCATGTCCTTCTTAACACAAAAAGCCGGTTGTCTCTTGAGCAGCAGAATTGACTGGGATGTGTGTCCGCCTCTCTCTACAGCAGCTTTCACCCCGTGACCTA
This sequence comes from Pterocles orientalis, assembly GCA_011057875.1. Classification (NCBI taxonomy): domain Eukaryota; kingdom Metazoa; phylum Chordata; class Aves; order Pterocliformes; family Pteroclidae; genus Pterocles; species Pterocles orientalis. Next base: position 77,282 of record WKFP01014875.1, on the reverse strand, counting down.
ACTGAAGTCATACCCATTGGAAACATCTCTGAATTTCCTTGTATCTCTCTTCCTGCCATCCTCCTTCCCAGCTGCTAGACCCATAGACCCATGTGTTATGTGTGCTGATCAGCCAGACAGAAGACACATGGAAGGGGCAGCTCACATGCCAGAGCAGATACTGTGCAGTTCACTTCACAGCTTTTCCATGGCTGGAGGTAGTGAGGGGAGAGGAAGAGATGAGACCATCTGAAGTCTTTGACCATTAATCACCCATTGATCAACACAAAGCCTGAATGAACTTTGTATTTTTAAGACAATGCTTTATTGATTTTCAATGAGGTTGATTTGAAGAGGTTTTGTAAGTGGGGGATGAGGAGATCAAAGACAGATATACTGACATTCAGAATTTTGCATTAAATGAAGACAAAACAAATTAGGGTAATAGAAACAATGGAAAAGAAAAAAAGAGAAAGAAACAAGGCAAGTTTCTGAAAGTAAAGATAGAAATGATCATAAGAAAAGGTCTTTGTATAGCAAAAAAAGAACAACAAGCTGCTGGGAGAAGAGAAAGGGAGAGCAGGGTATGGAAATGTTAAGATTATAAGCATTCCTGAAAGGTTGCCTGCTAGAGGCACAATGCAGATATTTTTTAAGAATTGCTTTCTGGAATTCTCTGTTCCTGCTTGATCAGGAAAGGAGCTCAGATTTGGTAGGAAGAACAGAGTAGGCACCAGATCCGTCTGAAAGACTGATATTTACACAGTCAGAAGGGAATCAGGAGACCTCAGGCTGGAACGCAGCATGCCTTGTGCTCCCATACAGTACCACACTGTCTGAGCTCTGCAGTGTTTCTCATGGCCAATGGGAAAGATTTCTTTTTCCCTTTTAGATACTGGTCTGAGCAAGACATATAGAAAGAAAAGACACAGAAACCTTCCAAATTTCTGTTCAATCTAGATAGATATTTTTTCTGAAGAACTGCATTTTCTTCACCCAAACTCAAATT
>WKFP01014875.1:33873-72411 GCA_011057875.1 Pterocles orientalis | reverse complement strand
TTTGCTTATGTTTCTCCCCCTTTTCAGCAGGTTTTAGGCCTTGGGCTATTGGTATCCAAGTAGTTAAAACTACATCAGCACTAATAGCTATGAGCTCATCTTGTATAAGCACATTTTTAGTTAAACACAGCTATCTTGGAAAAAAATGTTAGTGTGCTTAAACAGCCTGGCTCAGAATAGCTCACAATATGACGCATACCACAGGAAATAAAGTGGTATGAGGCACCTACAAAATACTTTTCAAACAAGTCATTGAAGTTGTAAGCCCCATGCCTCAGCTTTAGGAAGTCACTTATTAAGAATCAACACCAGCCGTGCCAAGCTAAGCTCTTGCTCTTGGTGATTTTCCAATTGAATATTCAGGGCCTTGTCTCAGTCTTGTTTTCGGGGAAGTACATGCCTGGAATGTTAGCAAGCTATTTGCTGGAAAAAATGCCCACAACAGGCCCAATGTTGATCACATTAATGCGTTTGAGTGGGTATAGAGTGCAAATGATTGAAAGTGCTTCCAGATCTTGGTTGTGGGGGACAAAGCAGGCTCTGTTCTCTGATCTGATGGTCATTTTTTTTAGCAGAGGATGTGGTGCAGGAAGAGGGAACAGTGCCAATCTCTGTCTAATGGCTCCAAACAAGGCCTGGGCCTGGCTCTTTGGATGCTGATGAGTGGGAAATGAAACACAGATGGGTCAGATGGGTAAGAAGAGGGGGGATTACAGGTCAGGCCAAAGAGTTGGAATAAATTAAGTGCTTATGAGGTACAGAATGGCACATTGTTAAAGTAAATGGACAGGGAAAAAACATTTCGGCATTGTTAGGCACAGTAAGCAGAAAAAAACATCCCGTCTTCCGAGACCATTTTCGCACATCACATCCTCGTTGGGATTACCACATGTTTGATATGTGAATTACTTTCTATAACACAGGCACTGCAAGGATGCAGTGTTCTGTAGTACCCAAGAGGAGCTAATTTTCCAGTAAACACTTCAGATGTAATTTATCGGGAGAAATACTTTGATTCATGCTCCCTATCATAAGAGAGCCAGCTTCCTAACTCCCTAGAGATTTCTGACAAAAGGGTAAGTAACCACCTATGAAAACTCTGGGGGAAATAAGCGACAAAAGGAATATTTCATGCATTCTTAAAATGTTGAGTCCAAGTTTGGTTTTATTCCTTTTAAATTTTAGCATCTACATGAAAGAAAAGGATTTGGTTTAAAGAAATAGTCCAAAAGGATTCTGGCTAAGAAACAAAACTGGGGGATTTTCCTGGAAACTACATCAGCAATTTTACCCTTTATACCCAAAATCCCCCACGCTGATATAAAAAATGTTTTCATTAAATAATATGCACAGAGGTTCACTGCATTTATTTTTGGCATCTCCATACATAATAACCAAAAACGCACTGCCAAACTCTCTGTTGACTTGTAGAGCTGTAGCATTACAGACTTGAAAACCATTGCATTAATAAAACTTGAAAGGGAAAACTGGGCCTGTGAATTTGAACCAAGTTTGGGGGGAACTTCAACAGCTTTTTTCTTCAGTTCAGTCCTCTAATCCAATTTCTTTCTTGGCTATAAGCATTTATTCTTCCTACAAATGTGGCAAGTATGACAGGTGAAACAAATCCTGGCCCTTCCACGCAACATTTCTAGAAATCAAGTGAGAGTCACCGCTTTGGTGGTGTACTCTGTGGTACAGTCATGTATCAAAATTGAGATCAATTGAGGGACAGCTCACATGCCAGAGCAGATACTGTGCAGTTCACTTCACAGCTTTTCCATGGCTGGAGGTAGTGAGGGGAGAGGAAGAGATGAGACCATCTGAAGTCTTTGACCATTAATCACCCATTGATCAGCACAAAGCCTGAATGAACTTTGTATTTTTAAGACAATGCTTTATTGATTTTCAATGAGGTTGATTTGAAGAGGTTTTGTAAGTGGGGGATGAGGAGATCAAAGACAGATATACTGACATTCAGAATTTTGCATTAAATGAAGACAAAACAAATTAGGGTAATAGAAACAATGGAAAAGAAAAAAAGAGAAAGAAACAAGGCAAGTTTCTGAAAGTAAAGATAGAAATGATCATAAGAAAAGGTCTTTGTATAGCAAAAAAAGAACAACAAGCTGCTGGGAGAAGAGAAAGGGAGAGCAGGGTATGGAAATGTTAAGATTATAAGCATTCCTGAAAGGTTGCCTGCTAGAGGCACAATGCAGATATTTTTTAAGAATTGCTTTCTGGAATTCTCTGTTCCTGCTTGATCAGGAAAGGAGCTCAGATTTGGTAGGAAGAACAGAGTAGGCACCAGATCCGTCTGAAAGACTGATATTTACACAGTCAGAAGGGAATCAGGAGACCTCAGGCTGGAACGCAGCATGCCTTGTGCTCCCATACAGTACCACACTGTCTGAGCTCTGCAGTGTTTCTCATGGCCAATGGGAAAGATTTCTTTTTCCCTTTTAGATACTGGTCTGAGCAAGACATATAGAAAGAAAAGACACAGAAACCTTCCAAATTTCTGTTCAATCTAGATAGATATTTTTTCTGAAGAACTGCATTTTCTTCACCCAAACTCAAATTGTTTTCAGTGGTTTCAGTCCTAGTTCAAACTGAAAGGAGATTTAATATTAGAAAAAATGTAAGATGAAGGGACTATGTCATATTTGCAAAGATTAAGAGACCAGGTGAGTGCTATCACAAAGCATGAGCCATGATCTTGCAAATTTACTCTGCCTACATTTCCCATAATTTCTTGCAATATTTAACATGAGGCTCTTCTACTAAGGCACTTACGTGGCTTACGTACCTGGCTCTCACTGTCTTACATCCCCATAAGGCATCACTGGCTGCAGGGTGAATGACTTTGCTGCACAGCCCTGGTTGTGGTTATGCCCTGCCCACGTATACTGCAGACACATCCTAGAGCTTGGGTAGTTCTACAAGGCAGAACAGGCAGAAGGATGTCTTATGGAAGACACACTCAGAAATGTGTGTAAGCACGGACTCTAAACAATCAAAAAGTTCAGAAGTTAAATTATTGGCATACACTTCTGATCAGGAAAGTCCCAAAGGCAGTGTAGACATAGGTACTCTAGCCTTGGAGAAGGCAAAAGGTGCCCTTGCAATCCTACAAAAGAAATTCTAGTGATGAGGGTTCCCCCATCATAGCATAGCATTAGGTGGTAGCCATCAAAATGGTGGTGTGGGAAAGCAAGACCCTTGTTTTTCCCCATTTTTCATGGCCAGCAAAACTGCCTGGACATTGAAAAAGAGACACATTTCACCTTGCTTCGATATGTCCAACCTGCCTGCTGTTCTCTAGGAGGAAACATGACTGAATTCTTCCTTACATTTGAGGGCAAAGTTTCACTTACAGAGCTGGAAATTTCAATGGGGAAGGAAATCCACCTCATAACTAAGTTAGTCTACCTGCTCAGTAGCACCTGTTGGTTTAAAAATAAATAGTAGTTATTGTTTATTATTAGGCAAAATATTATTTCACATTGGGAAGCCACTGTTTATTTCACTCTCAGGGTTTTTATAAAACCTTTTCAGTGGTTTCATATGTAGCTGAGTAACCTAGACCTAGGAAGTTAAAAAAGCTTTCCATCTTCCAGAGCAAATGTAGATTTTAGCCCTAATATTTATGCATAATGAATTAATGATATTAAATAGCCAACCCTGAAATGACTCACTAAGATAATGAGAGGTATTAGATACTTAGGATGATGGAGGCACTTAAGTAATGAAGTGGAAGAACCTAGACAGATGAAAAAATAGATCTTTCAAAACTAGCAGTTTGTGAAGAGTGTTTTTCTAAATAAGAAGTACAAGTCAGTATGTAAAAACAGCAATGGAAAGGGAATCTGGTCCAACTTATGCAAAAAGCCTCACTCTTTAGTATTTGCTAGTACTCAACCCTGCCTCTCTGGCCTTTACTTTTAGAACAAGGCTTCTTTAACTCCTGCTGATGCAGTAACCAAAAGCAGGGCTCAGCCTTCAATGCCTAGTATTAAACTGGTGCTGTGCTGCTAATGTACTCCATTGTACAGCGCTGCAAGCAGTAGAGCCCTCATACAGTAAGCACCCTTATATGAAATGATTCCATTATCAGATACGTGTCACAGAGGATTTCCTCCTGTGTAAAACATTGACACAAATTGCTGAGCTGCAAGATTTATACATTTACTGTGCTACATTTTTCACAGGATTTTACCTTCTTACAAACAGACATTACTTTACGAGCCTATTTCTGTACAAAGAAAATTGGTTAAAAAAATCATCATACCACTTATTCTGTCAAGAAGTGTTTTTCCTTGAGTGGGAATTTTTTGAAGCAGATTTGGTTGAATACAGTATGTTATGACCTTTGGAATAAAATTAAAAGCCTGTGGGACAATACCAGGTTTTGGCAGGATACTGTTGTCACTTTTCAGTTTTCACTTCAACCACTGGTCAAACACCACACCACAGCCTTGTGCTAACAGTGTAGGTAAGTCACACCACAGCCATCACCATCCCATGTACTGAACGCACTATACCGCACTACCTACTCTGAAATAAAACATTGCCTGTCAGCTCTTGCTGTACATTTGTTATAGGCTAATAGTTGAGGTGTTATATATGTACAAGTTGTAGATGCCTCTGAAATATTCATGTAGTTCCACTTTCGCACCCTGTGCCAGATCCTTTCCATTCCCAGTTTACCTTTTAAACTTCTTAATTAGTATATTTTTACTGGATAGATTCTCTGTTACAGAGACCTATGAACAAAGAAAAAAAGCAATTTCATATTTTCAAGGATCAATTTGGCTTCTCTTACATGTTCATCTGGGTAACTGGCAACTTACAAAAATATCACCCCAAAGTTCTAAGTCTTACATGAACTTCACAGACACGGAAAATCCATCTTTAAAAATTCTTAACAGTTTTTGATCTCAAAATTATACAACTATCCCAGAAAACACACCCTGTCACTTCTTGCTACTTTTCCCAAAATCATTGGGCTAATAGTAGAAAGGAAATTCTGAGTTACTGTGGACCAGGTCCTGAGGACCTTACTCAGGTTTTACTCAGACCCGACTCAGATAACTTCCCTTGAATAGACAAGAGTAGGCCAGCTTGTGTCAAATCAGAGTGAAGACCACAGGATTTTGCTGGAGTTATTCACTTGATTTTCACTTCCTCACTGTGCTGAATCACACATGAAATAGATCACATCCTACATAAAAGGAACAACATTCACGTTTCCTAATCCATCAAATAAAGTGGTACTTGGTTTGCCTGCTTGTACCTAGAAGAGGTTAGTAGTTTTCAGAGAAATACAGTTTTGATGACAAACATTCAGTAAGTAAGCTCAAAAAAGTTTGTTCTTAGTATCTCAGAGTTTCTGGAACTGGAGTTTTTTTGACCCTGTGGCAGATGTGTGTGTACCAGGAACCCAGAGGGCTGCAGGTAGCTGGTTGAGACCTGCAGCTAGAGACAACAGCAGCTAACAGTTACCAGCTTCAGGACTTGTTAGGTACACAAAAATATCCGTTATTTTCCTCATCTTAATTCCAAGCAAGATTCCTACTTGAACAATGACCAGAGACTGGGATCAGGTAGGGGTTTGTTCTGAAACTCCTAGGGATTCTTCCAACTCCACATTAAACATATTTGGACTTTTCTGACACTTTGCTGAAGCTGATAGTGTGTGTAATTGCTGGCTTGCAAACATTTGCTAACTTCAATTAATTTCAGAATAACAATAAACTGGTGAATGAGTAAATGAACTAGAGGGTAGGACTCCAGAATCTAGCAGGTGTCCAGGTGGCACATGAGAAAGATGTAAAAACAGATGAAGATGAACGTGATGAAGTTTTTAAAATAGAGAAGGGTTTTTGTCATACTAGTACAGAAGAAAATTATGAAGTCAAAAACATTACATTTAGCAGAAGGAATTGAGTAATTGGAGAGACATCAACAGAGAGGAAGGTTGAAGTTCAAGGTGTAAACTATCAAATGCAAATCAAAGATACGATCAGATAATAAGAGAATAGCTCTCCATGATACATTTTCAGAGATGATTGATTATTATTATTGGAGAATAATCATAGTTGGAGAAAAATCATAGTTCAGGCGGGCAGTGATGAAATCGCTCAGAGGAGCCTGTGAACTATGAAAAGAGATTTCAGGGGTTTAGGGCGGATAGTTCAAGGAGCGGGTGCACAAGTGGTGTTCTGTTCTGTACCTTCTGGGGAGGTGCAGGACATGGGGTGGGCTAAGAAAACACAAGTCATGAATAATTGGCTGAGGGGCTGGTGTCGAGACAGGAACTTTGGGTTCTTTGACCACGGGGCGGTTTACTCAGCCCCTGGCCTGTTGTCGAGGGATGGAACTTGTCTGTCTCATAGGGGGAAACGCATCCTAGCGCAGGATCTAGCAGGGCTCATTGAGAGAGCTTTAAACTAGATTTGAAGGGGGATGGGGCTGTAACTGGGCTTGCAACAGTGGGGCATCACTCTAGTGTTGATAAGGACTGGGGGTCCTCCCACCCTCCTAGGGTGAAACCGGTGTGCTCAGCTCGCTCCCTGAAATGCCTGTACACAAATGCGTGCAGCATGGGGAATGAGCAGGAGGAGTTAGAAATCTGTGTTCGGTCAGGAGATTATGACCTGGTGGCAATTACAGAGACATGGTGGGACAGCTCACATGACTGGAATGTAGTCATGGGTGGCTATACCCTCTTCAGGAAAGACAGGCCGGGGGGGGAGTTGCTCTTCATGTGAAAGAACAACTTCAATGTATTGAGTACTGTCCAGGGGTGGGTGACGAGTGAGTTGAGAGTTTGTGGGTGAGAATTAAGGGACAGGCTGGCATGGCTGATACTGTCGTGGGTGTCTATTACAGGCCAACGGATCAGGACGAGGAAGTCGACGAGGCCTTCTACAGGCAGCTGGTAGCAGCCTCGCAGTCACAGGTCCTGGTTATTGTGGGGGATTTTAACTACCCTGATATTTGCTGGAAGGCCTACTCAGCCAGCCATCCGCAGTCCAGGAGGTTTCTCCAGTGCATTGATGATAACTTCCTGATGCAAATGGTGGACGAACCGACTAGGAGAGGAGCACTGCTAGATCTTATTCTCACGAATAAGGAGGGTCTGGTTGAAGAGGTGAAGGCTGAGGGCAGCCTTGGTTGCAGTGACCATGAGGTGGTGAAGTTCAGGATCTCATGTGGCCGTAATAGAATCCTGAGCAGATTAGCAACGCTGGACTTCAGTAGGGCCAACTTTGTCCTTTTCAAGCAATTGCTAGGGGAAATACCGTGGGACAGGGTACTTGAAGGTAAAGGGGCCGAAGATAGTTGGTTAGCGTTCGAAGAGTGCTTCTTCCAAGCTCAAGATTGGTGCATCCCAACGGGTAGGAAATCGAGGAAGGGTGCCAGGAGACCTGCATGGTTAAACAGGGATCTGCTGGGCAAACTCAAGTGTAAAAGGAGGGTCTACAGACCAGAGGGGCTGGCCACTTGGGAGGAATATAAGAATGTTGTCAGAGAGTGTAGGGAGGCAACTAGGAAAGCTAAGGCCTCCTGAGAATTAAACCTTGCTAGAGGGGTCAAGGATAACAGAAAGGGCTTCTTCAAATACATTGCAGATAAGGCTAACAACAGAGGCGATGTAGTCCCACTGATCAATGAGGTGGGTGCTCTGGTGACAGAAGGTACAGAGAAGGCAGAGTTACTGAATGCTGCCTTTGTCTCTGTCTATACTGCTGGAGGCTTTCCTGAAGAGTCCCATACCCCTGAAGGTCCAGAGGAAGTCAGGACAAAGGAGGAGTTTGCTCTGGTAGATGAAGACTGGGTTAAGGAGTGGTTAAGTAATCTGGACACCCACAAATCCATGGGTCCTGATGGGATGCACCCACGGGTACTGAGGGAGATGGCAGAAGTCATTGCTAGACCACTCTCCATCATCTTTGGCAAGTCGTGGGAAACAGGGGAGGTGCCTGAGGACTGGAGGAAAGCGAATGTCACACCAGTCTTCAAAAAGGGCAAGAAGGAGGACCCGAGTAACTATAGACTGGTCAGCCTCACCTCCATCCCTGGAAAGGTGATGGAACAACTTATTCTTGATGCTGTCTCTAGGCATATCAGGGATAAGAAGGTCTTTAGAGGCAGTCAACATGGCTTCACCAAGGGGAAGTCATGCTTGACCAACCTGATAGCCTTTCATGAGGACATTACCAGGTGGATAGGTGATGATAAAGCAGTAGTTGTGGTCTATCTTGATTTCAGAAAAGCATTTGACACCGTCTCCCACAGTAACCTAAACTGAGGAAGTGTGATCTGGATGATCGGGTAGTGAGATGGATTGTGAACTGGCTGGAGAAAAGAAGCCAGAGAGTTGTGGTGAATGGGATGGAGTCTAGTTGGAGGCCTGTATCCAGTGGAGTCCCCCAGGGTTCAGTATTGGGACCTGTGCTATTCAATATATTCATCAATGACTTGTATGAGGGAATAGAGTGCACCCTCAGCAAGTTTGCTGATGATACAAAACTGGAAGGCTGTGCTTCCATTCAGCGAGACCTAGACAGGCTGGAGATTTGGGCGGGGAAAAATTTAATGCAATTTAACAAGAGCAAGTGTAGAGTCTTGCATCTGGGCAAGTACAACACCAGGTACCAGTATAAGTTGGGTACTGACCTGTTGGAGAGTAGTGTAGGGGAGAGGGACCTGAGGGTCCTGGTGGCCAGCAGGATGACCATGAGCCAGCCCTGTGCCCTCGTGGCCAAGAAGGCCAATGGCATCCTAGGGTGTATCAGAAGGTGGGTGGTCAGTAGATCAAGAGAGGTTCTCCTCCCCCTCTACTCTGCCCTGGTGAGACCTCATCTGGAATATTGTGTCCAGTTCTGGGCCCCTCGGTTCAAGAGGGACAGTGAACTACTGGAGAGAGTCCAACGCAGACCCATGAAGATGATGAAGGGAATGGAGCATCTCCCTGCTGAGGAAAGGCTGAGGGACCTGGGTCTCTTTAGTTTGGAAAAGAGGAGACTGAGGGGTGACCTTATTAACGTTTATAAGTATGTGAAGGGTGAGTGTCAGGAGGATGGAGCCAGGCTCTTCTCTGTGACATCCAGTGATAGGACAAGGGGCAATGGGTTCAAGATGGAACATAGGAGGTTTCACCTGAATATGAGAAAAAGCTTCTTTACAGTGAGGGTGACAGAGTGCTGGAACAGGCTGCCCAGAGAGGTTGTGGAGTCTTCTTCTCTGGAGACATTCAAAGCCCGCCTGGATGCGTTCCTGTGTGATCTGATCTAGGTCTTCCTGCTCCGGCAGGGGGATTGGACTAGATGACCTTTCGAGGTCCCTTCCAATCCCTAATATTCTGTGATTCTGTGATTCTGTGGATGAAACATCCTGTATCCTTGGGCATTACAGTATCAGATGGATCAGCAGTCCACGAACGATTCTGTCATGAGTGATCATATTTTATATGTGGCAGAGATGATTGGTGTTTCTCGCATTGCAAAAAAAAAGAGTAGCAGTAGTAATGAGCCGTATTGTCTGTTGTGTGGTATCAGTTTTATGCAAGCAAAGTTTCAATAAAGTCCAGTTGCACTGGTATAAATCTTGTGTAAGGTGTTGAAAGTCATGCCTGATATTTCTACCCCTCTTGTATGAAAGCCAATATTAGCAAGGTTTTCCAGACATTATAGTGCCTGTACTAGCTGCTTTTCTCCGACCACTCTTGAGCTGCGCAGGATCACTGCAGAGGAGGAGGGGAGCAACTGTTCAGATCCGCCCTGAGGCCTGGACTCCATTCCCCATTCAGCACCATGCCCTGATTTACAACCTGATCCAGGAATCCTACTGACAATGCAGCTATATCAACACCTGAATCTTGAGGAAAACCAATATTTTTTAAGGCGAGATTTTTGGGTACAAATAAGCTGCAAAGCATAAAGCTGTCTCAGAGCCAGGCCCAACAAGGGCATTAGGTGCTGCAATGTTCAGCGTTACTAGTTCCAGAATGAACTATTAAAGGGATCATTAAAACAACATGTAAAATCAGCCTGTTAGTGTGAGGTGCTAAGTGCTTCCATTGAAAAGCTTTAAGGGAGTTGAGCCTTCTCTGCATGTTATAAGATTGGACCCATATTTTCTGAAAATGTTATGAAATGATGCATTTTTATTTTAGATCTTGACAAATCAATTTCCTGAATGAGTGGTGAGTTCACAGAAGTGGCAGCACGTTGCATTCCATTGAAAAGAATTACTAACCATTTTTCTTTTTTAATTGATGTATACAGCATGCTGTGCACACTGAAAATTAATGTTAATTTATTTATCATTAGAAATAAGGAAATGAGGCTGAGTAGCATGTAGAGAAAGTCTGGAAAGTGTGAAAGTATGTTCTGTATTCATTACTTTCTATAGGTACTATTTTTGTTTCACTCGATAATCTCAAAGGGACACCAAATAAATTGGGGGTGACTGAGCTATTCAAATAGCTTATTTAATAGCTTCTCTCTTACTAGGGGGAAAACTTTTCAGTCTGTTTAGACTGAAACAATGTAGGTGGAAAAAAATCTGGTCCCATAGATTTTTTTTGCGCCAGTTATAAAATGCTCTGCCACAGCTGTTTCATTTTGATCTTATTTAGCTACATTTTCATCAAGACGAACATGACAACTTCAGTGTACCATCTCTGGATATAATACAGATTAAAATGTAATCATCCTCATACGCAAAGTTATTTCAGGCTCAATGGTTGTCTATCAGATAGGTATCTAACTTGGTTTGGTTTCTTCCACAATCCAAACAGCAACCATACCGCCAAAGTAGACATTCACTTAAATATTTCCCTCCTTTGGGAAATATTTTGGTCTCTCTTTACAAACAAAAATGCCTAAGATGGCTTGGAAGAAAAGCCTGGAGAAGCTCTTTACAGAGATACTAATACAGGGTGGAAGCAGGCTCACTGTGGAATGAGGAATGGCAAGGAGGAGACAAGCCACATTTTTAGCACAGGGGAAGTCAGTGAAAGGGACCCTAGGAAACAAGAAGCATGCCTGGAAAAAAAAGTGCAGTGAGAACCCTGGAGAGAGGAGAGGCTCCTCAAGTTTCTGGCTTGGAGGGATGGGGGAAATAAAGCACACAGTTTTCTCTTGCTGCAAGCTCCCAGTTGTGAGTGTGACGGAGGCTGAAATTCTGACCCTTTGGAGTCAAGAGGGCTAAGACTGCCCAGTGACCTTAACTGCTTTTCCGTAACCTGAAGTGGAGTTTTTCTTTTGGCTTAGCTGGTGCATAATCAATCCCTGTATTTGGGGAACAGGAGGATCTTACCTCAGGTTACATTTTATAAATTTACTGAACTCTCTGCAGTTATTGTATTTTGGACATATTTTATGTTTAGAAAAATCAGATTGGCTGTTTCAGAGAATCCCTAAATGTGACCATTGGACTTTCATTAGGCAAAGAACATGTGTTTTACTAGGCTAACTAATAAGATGACTAAGTAGTTTCATGGAAATATCAAACAAGACCAAATTCTTCATATACTTCTATTGATATGCTGGCTTTCCCAGTCTGCAAAACCAGAAAGTGGAATGGTTCTTCATATTGCTGCAAATCCTATAATCATTCTGTTACAGATAATTTTTTCAAGTACAGTCAGATCATCTCTTCAAATATAACCAGTAATCTGAATACAATGTATAATGTCGGATTTCCAAACAAAAGTAAATGGAATGGTAAACTTCAGGAATTTTCCATACCAGAAAGACAGGATGGAAATGCAACACTGAAATCTGAGAAAGTTAATAAGGTTTAGCTTACTCGGAAATATTTTATTACCCACAGGGAGGTTTAAAATCACTTCAGAAAAAATAGAAGTGCAGAAGTCATTACTCTTTTAAAAAATATGCCACAGTCAGTAGACATGAAAAAGGTGATTTATTGCAGGATTCTATGCCTAAGTTGTAGCTGCTTAGCTGCAAGCATGTGCTTATGTGCTTTTCCAAATAGAAGTGTATTTAAGCAAGTGCTTAAGTTCAGTATTGAACTAGTGCCTCAAAGGTCTAAGAGGACACCCCTCAGGCCTGGATTTACCCACCTACCTTCAACCACTTAGCTGAGACATACCTTAAATGGGAGCCTTGTCATCCTACTCTTGTCATCTCTACAGGCAGACTTATTGAATATAGATAGAGTTTAGGGGGAACTGGCCTAAACAGTTAAATTCTTAGGTTCAGTGGGATGAATCCAGCCTAATCCTGAACTGAATCTAATCCATATGACTGGCTTTTTTGCTTTCAAGCCACCTCATTAGGAAATGTGGAAGGAGATAGAAAAAGTCTGCAGTATGCCATGAAATCACCTAAGAAATACGAAAACAGCAGAAGGAGAAGGCAGTCACCAACAGTTAAAGCATTTATCTAGGAAATGGGAAAACAGGAATAAAATTCTACCTGAGGGGATTCAAAACTTCTTGCTTTTTATTTCCCAGAAGACAATCTTGGCTACTGCAGCAAAGGCTATGATAAGCCAGGATAAGGCCACGATACATTCTTTCTTGTGAAGCTATGTCATTGTTCAAAGAAGAATACAACATTTATAGGTCAAAGAGAAAATAAGGAGACATCTTGTTACTGTGTTGTACTGTGATTAGAACCGTTCTCTATAAGGGGAACTTGAGTTCTCATCCTTTCGGGCCATGCTCATTATGTTTTCTAAAATTTAGTGAGTCTTTAATGGAAAATTAGTCCCTCACTACTAAGGATGGAAGTTCTGATGCCCTGAATCATGCGTTAAATCCACTTGTTGCTCACATGTTGTACATTTTTTTAATGGATAACATGTAACAAAAGGGTTCGTACCTAAATGTGACTTAACTGGCTACATGTAATATTCTGAAAGTAAAAGTCACATGAGTTGCAAATGGAGATTTTTATGTTTGATTGAGGCTTGGGTTAAATGCTACACCTTTTGTAAATCTGGTCATTGATTATCATATGGTTATCATACGTCAAAGCAATAAAAAATTAACAAAGTGCACCATGTGAATGCTGGAATAGTGCAGCAGTCAGAACCTGTGTCAAACCTGTAGCTCTCTGGGAAACTGCGAGGTAACTGGATCAATTTGAAACAGACCATTCATCCTGTGTATCTGAGATAGGAGTGACAGTCAAGACAATGAAATTCAAAAAACAGCCTATTTTTACAACAGCTGTTTCTGAAGCACTGGTTGGTTTTAATAGTTTTCAGTCAGCTAAGGCTAGTCATGAAAAGGTAATAAAAAATCTAAGAAATCTAAGATTCACATGAATCTTATCTAAGAGATGATGCAGGAGGACGGCAAAACCAACATAGCAATTTGTGGCTGATCTGAGGCTAAAAACCTCGAGATATTAACAGGCAGCTCCCTGGTAGAAAACAGGTCACAGGAACCTGGAAGAAAGGGGAAGAAAAAAAAGAGAAATTCATATGAAGAATCTAGAAATCATTATTAACAAAATAGTTGGAGTTTGACAGGCGGCAAAAGCTCTAAGTTGATAACAAAATTTACTGAAGGTGGACATTGCTCTGATACTTCAGTGAGAGGTTTCAAACCACAGTAAGACAGGGGAGTAGGAATAGGAAAAGTCCCAGCAGAACTGGGAATAGAGAAGAAAGAACCAAAAATTCAGTGACTTGTATGCAGAGGAAATATCTTCTTACCCTAAGACAGACTATGTTGCTATTGGTCTGGGAGTCATTCAATAAAAAAGAATGACTAAAGCGTAGCCCTTTAGACTGGAAAAAGAGACAAATCTCTGTCAATCTTTGGATCTGAAGAATTAGATATATAAAATGGGACAATTTTCATCTGCCTATGAGAGGAGACATATTGAGGAACATGGATAATGCCAAATAGCTTTCAACAGGATGCCCTAAGAAAAACAGAAGATATTTGTTCACACTCAACAGTCCCTTTGAGAAATATTGTTTCTGCAGACTACCATTTGGGTTGTTTCCAGCCCCTGAGGGGTTTGACTGTAAAATATAACATTTTTGTTGGTATGGAGGATACGAAAGACTATAAAGATGATGTTTAACTATGGGAAGAAAAAGTTGTATGGCATAACAAGGACCTTTGGAAAAAGATGGAACAGCTGGGATAAATCTGAACAAGTAGAAATGTAACTTCAATGTGAACACAACAATATATGCAGGTGAGACAGTAACGTGAGAAATTGTTCAGGTAGGTCACATCGAAGTTGAAGACACCAATAGCAGGCATGTGTTAATAGATATGAAACTGGTTCAAAATTCTTTGAAATTACAATTTATGTAAGCACGCTTAGTCTAACAGCCTAAACTGACTTCTTGGAAATGCTACAATGCAGAGCTATTCAACAGACATGGAAAACTGAGGCAAAGAGTCCCTGATCCTGAAATATAATGACATGAGGAGCAACATGCAAGTTCTTAAAAGTTTCTTCAAGCGGGCTATTGGCTTGGTCTTCATATAACAGCACAGCTGAAACTGGCAACCAGTGTTTTATTCATCACAGATTCTAAAACCAATCATTTTCTGCTCAGAGGGGGCTTTGACCTTGGTCGATGGTATGAAGTTTCATGATTTTGTTTATGTGAAGATACTAGTAACTGAAACTGTCCCTGCCCTTGGCAGGCGTGTTGGAACTAGATGATTTTTAAGGTCCCTTCCAACCCTAACTATTTTATGATTCTATGACTCACAAAAAGCAAGAATTTTTTAATCATTTTTTTTGAAAGTATGCAGGCTCTATTTGAAATTGAAAAAAGGTCACTAATGACTTGATAATACATAAATGGCAATTATGGCAAAAGACACATATCCTGTATCATAAAATATGATTTGGTAGCTGAACACACTTTGTGACAGCAGTACTGTGACTGGGGGGAAAAATCAACATGAACCGTAGTAGTGACCAGTGAGATGTATTGCAGTTTTAAGAAGCTGGCACCCTAGATAGCTATGAACCATAAGCAAACAGTGACATGTTTTCTATGTGTCTGAAGGGGAAAAACTAAGGTATCTGTTAGGCAATGATCCCGAAAGTTGTGAGATTAGAGGCACAAGACATGAAAGTGAAAATCAAAACCAGTGTCACCTTCTGAAAGTAATGGTTTTTATTCCTTGGGAAGCCTCAGTGAGCCTAGACTGTCTCATAGACCAATTGAACACCATCAATAAGTTTAGTTATTTGACTGATAATTGCTGTGTGCAATGGTATGTTAAGTAATGTTGGTTTTCAAGTGATATTATTCCACACCTTGACTTAACAGACAGCAGGCCTTTAAAAGAGTGCAAGCAGGGTACTGCGAAGTTCTCGGCATTGTTTGGCCAGGGCAGTTAGACCCAGGTACAGAATAAATAGGTTTTGTGAAACCTTCAAGCCAGAAGTTCAGAAGAGTCTCTGAACAATTCATGGTGTGTCAGTGGATGTGAAGGTGCTACACAGGCAGCAGGAGGTCTAACACCTGCCATGGTCATGAGATGTCTTCCTAGTGACTCCAGTGGGCTTTGGATGAGAAGAACTTTCTCCAGGGACCCTTATCCACCTCCATCATGCTCGGTGCTGCCCAGTGCCTACTCCTTGCGGCTGTTGGTGCCAGTGGGTGCGTAGTCCCATTTCACAACCCATGGCTGTAGCGCTAGCAGCTCTGGCAGCTGCGTCTCTAATAGTACGTCCACATGTCCCTACTCAGCTACAGTAAATAAACCTGCCAAAATGCGAGGTTAAAATAAATAATCTTCATATTTGGATCTTGTGGAGGTGGTAAAAATGAGTTAATTTGCCTTTCAGTCCCTCCCACACCAGCAGCATGCACATATGAAACATACCACTTCCCAATTTCCAGTCCCGGGGCTATTGTGGCAGGCAGTACCTGACCAAACCTCTTCCAGAGGAATCAGGCGGTCACCAGAAACACTTTGTACAATGCTCCCTTTTTCCCTTGAAGCTGATCCACAGCCCCAGATTACCCAGTTTGCAAATTATGCAGGGATAGTCTGAAGAGTTTGCCTCTGATCTGCTTTGTTTTGAAGAATAAGCGCTATACTCTGTTTGCCTTGGGCCCTCTGTACATGAGGGGTATGTGGGTAATCAGAAAACATCACGTTAAAGGAAGTGAATACACTGATCAGGAATGAATGAATATGATCTGCAAGGGGGAACTTTACCCAAAGCAAGGCAGTACCAATTCCTTAGTTGGTTGCTTTTTTCTTCTTGTTATCTATCACTGCATCAGAGCTAAGTGGAAGCTGGCAAACGCAAAGAATTATTTGGGCATAAACATAACTTCAGTTATAACCATTTTCATTCACTTGGTATCTGTGATTTTACACCTATATGGGGTAGCTAAAACCATAGCACAAATGCTTCTACTTCCTCTCAGGTTTACATTACAGCTTTCAGCTTATGGAAACATTTGCCCAAGTTCGATTCAAATATTCTTTCAAAAACTTTTTAGTAGTCTAAAGGAATCTTAAGAGAAGGGGGTGAGCAGGCTCTAACTCCAATCCCTGTTGTTAAAAAACACCTCTTGTGTGGAATTTGTGTGAGACTCTCCACAGAGGTACAGAATGCAATAAAGATAAGAAGGACTGCACCTTGCAGCACAGATCCATGGGGTTGCATGAAAGGGGCTGCACAGTTACCAGCTGTCTGCTCCAGTCCCTTTCTGGAGAACAGCTGGAAATGCATTCTCCAGAGATTGCGTCTGGCTAGATTCCCCTGCACTCAAATCCCATTGATCTGGTTCCGTTCTAGCCCTCTGTACTCACAGTTCAAAGAACAGCGAAGCCTGTAAAGAAATTACTGCCATATTGTTCAGTCGGCCACAGTGAGCAATATATAGGATTATAATTAGGAACACATTAAGGGAAACAGCTCAGTGGAGATAAGCTGTTTGACTGCATACGCTTTTTTGATGAGGGCTTAGTGCCAATCCCAGAATAAAAAAGATTAAATGTTTGTTACCAATCCTTTTGAACTGCTGGCAGAACATGTGGTAAAGCATTTTTGATTCAAATTAAAAGCATCCTAGGATAAAAATAGCCCTGTTCTGTTAGACCTTTCCAAGTGAAACCATTTGTAGGCTGATTTATTGTCTTTTCCTTCACCTCTTTCCACCAGCATGATTAACATATGCATTTCTGAGTCACATGTAAGCCTGGACAGGTATTTGTCTTGTAACACATCTGTGTAGCAAATGGCAATACAAATTGTATACAGAACAGATGTAGATTTTCACAATCCCAGCAAATTGTATTTGACCAAGCACATAGATAAAAGTTTTATTGCAATTTATTGTTTCTTTCCAGTGGAGTCAGTCCTACGAGGAGTTACCAGTCTGCAGGTGACAATAGTGATGCAGAGCGCATTGCAGACAGGGCAGACAGGCTTATAATCAGGGAAAAACTTGTAAGAAGTGAAACATGGCCAAAGAAGAAAGCAAATCTCCACTGATATCCTCGTGAAATGCTTGTCATTACACTCTGTGGTGTCTAATTTTTATATGTGGGAGATGTTGGGTTTAGGATTCTTTTTTTTTAGTCTCTAGAAGATTTTGAACCAGCACCGAGTACACCAGAGAGACTGGAATTTGACAGATTCATGCTATGTTCATGGAGCCTCCCACACTGAGACAGGTTTATGATGTTACTGCATGTAAATTACCAGGGCTTGGGGAAAGCACTACGTTCTCACTCACATCCCCCTACACACAGGAATATCCTTTTTCACATCCCTTTTAATCTTCAGTTTTAGTGAGCTGGTTGAAGATATGTAATTGGATAGGTACTGACTGCCTTGACCAGGAAATATGTATCTACTGACATTAACAGAAATATCTACAACAGACTGTTCAGCTCCATTGTAGAAACAGAAGTTAAAGAAAAAATCAGGAAATTCATAACAAGAAGATGGATTTAAGAGGCTAAAAACATAAAGTGATCTTACATTCAGAGCCATATTTCTTCTTCTGGGAAATCCAGTCTAATAATAATAAATGCTCTTATGCAGTACTATTTTTACAACATGTGAAACTTCATATAACTGTCTCAGTTCCCATCTACTTGGGATTTAGAGAATTTGTACTAAGGCTAACACACCATAGGAACACATTTGTACCAAGTGAAGAACAATCATTTTGCACATAATGTGGTCAGGAAATGGCAGCCTGTTGTGAGGAGAGACTTCCTGGTAGTTGTCGATCCAAATTGCTGACTCCTTTTGGCCAGGGGGAATCCCAGGTGGTATCTCTGTAGATCATAGAATCATAGAATCATTAAGGTTGGAAAGGTGACAGACGATAGACAGAAGTTCCCCCTCTGCTTAATAGGGGGCATCCTGTTCTCCATCCTGTGTCCTCAGCTGTTATGTCATACCTGAAAGATGCTTATAAAGCTCCTGCTCCCCCTTCTCATCCCTGCCATCGTGCATGCAGTCCTTGCCCTTTTTTCAAAGGTGACTCACTTTTAGCTTCAGCTGCAGAAATCCTGACTCTGACAGACCCAACTCCTACTCATTCCTTTCTCAAGGAAAACCCAACTGAATTCATTACGATATTTCACTGAAGGGATGCAGTCAAAGGACCGCAGGAATTGGCACACATTTTCTGAAGTCTGCCAATTGCTTTGAGATCACTGGTTGAAAGCTGCAGTAGGTGACATGAAATTATTATTTTAAGATGTGAAATAAAGTATATGGGACCTAGACTGAAAAGGAGACAGTTATGTTAATGGAATATTTACTGTGGTAGATGCTTATGGTAATCATATTCAAGCTTTAGGCCAAAGCTCTTGTTAATTGCTGGCATAGACAGTGCCAAACTTGGTCAGAACCTCCAGAGCAACAGAGCAGGGCGTATCAGGCTGAGGCCTGGCCTGGGTCCCAAGCACAGAGAAGGAGCATTTCGATAGCTGAATTCAAGAATTGAGACCCATCCTACCAACAGCATCTTTAATTCCCCGGGCCAAGTGGCATTCTTTTACCTGGAGGTGGGATCCTGATTCTCCACTTCCTGCTGCTGTCTTTTTGAACTAAAGCCTTTGTTACATGCCACCCAGGTTTACCCACGTAATTCCTCTGAAGGCACAAACAACCCAGGCTGCTGTTCTTCACAAGAGTATGTCACGTGTGTTGGGAAGCGTTAAGAGAAATAATCACCCAGACTCGCTGATGCTGATTTGACTTACCTGACGTGCTGGTGTTACCCATGTTTTGGGGACTAGGATGATTACAAAGTAATATAGTGAACAAGTAATACTAAAAAGTTCATATGCATGTATTCAGAATCACAGTAAAGGGAATAGTGAAAATCAAATTCAGCAACCACGGATAATGTTCCTGCAATGTTAACATGGAGAATGGTAACAGAGAGATAACGATAACAAAAAATTTAGATGTGCTTCTTACAAAAATAATTAGAAAAAACAAAACAAAAAAAAAACAGAAAAAAAAGTAGAGATTGAAATCTCAAAGGAGGGAAAGAAGAACATAGAAGGGAACTAGTATTAACCCAGTAAAGACCTTTTAAAAATGACATTAAAAGATTTGAACTGATTTTTTTTTTGAGATCTTTTTTAAGGAATGTGGGAGTAG
Organism: Pterocles orientalis; assembly: GCA_011057875.1. Lineage (NCBI taxonomy): Eukaryota > Metazoa > Chordata > Aves > Pterocliformes > Pteroclidae > Pterocles > Pterocles orientalis. Next base: position 52,792 of record WKFP01014875.1, on the reverse strand, counting down.
CTTTAGGGAGGAGAGCAGAAACCAAATCTTTCATTTAAAAATGCTAAAATGTTATTAAAAATTAAAATTAATTTACTATCTTCAATGCTAAACTACCAAAAATAAACCCATAAATGAATTTTTTTCTCAGGTAGACAACAGAAAGCTCACATTGCAATATTACACCTGGAAATTTAATAAAGATTACTTTTTATTTAAAAAATCTTGACTGAAAGGTTTAATCAGAATTTAATATTTTTTCATCTGCTCATTCTTTTTTGTACCTCTCCAAAATCCCTTCTTTCTGTCCTTTCCACCAAGGAAAAGTGCCCCAAAATAAGGACTGTGTGTCTTCATTCTCCATTGGAGAAGGCTTGACACTGCTCCCATTCTTTTAAAGACCCAGCTAAAAAGCAAAATAAAACACCTTCAAAGCAACCACATCACACAATTTGTTCTCTTGGCTTCTAAAGTGGGATATACATACCTACCTACAGGAGGAACCTGATTACCCATAGCTTTGTTCACACACATGCTCACTTAAAATTATGCAAAGAAATTGCAAGATGAGCACCAAATACTACCAATTCAGGTTTCCACTTGGCACCCAATTTGCACCCACCTTTCCAAAGCAATAAAGAACTGTAAAACAGCACCAATAAAGATGTAACTTCACAAGTGTTTCCTTCACAAATATTACTCTCTCCCAGACTCTCCCTACTGCTCATTTCCAGCCTGGCGTCTTCTCTTCAGCATAACACTCTTATGGTCACGAGTGAACACACCCCCGCTCCCGAATTTGCTCTTTCCACAGAGTCGCAAACCAGACTACTTGCAAGACCTGTATAGGCACATAGTCCAGCAGCTGGGTCTGGAGAATGAGTGTATATTAAGCCTGGTATTAGTTATCCTGTGTTTGGATGCAAGTTGAATTCTATTTGTTCAGGTAAAGAGTCTCTGTATTGGGGTCTCCTGTTCTTCTAGGGAATAACTCTAGCCAAAGGACAGCCTTCAGGAGCGGCAGTCTTCCCAAGACCATTAGCTATAAAAGAGAGCTGATGAAAGTGTCTCCCATCCCCATTTCTATCGTCCTGCAACACCCATGGAGCTTGCTAACTGAGTAAGAATTGCATTTAAATGGTTGTTACGGAAGTTGTGGGCAGCACTGCTGGTCTACAAAGTAGAAGGCAGTCTTTTTGGATGTTTTTTCTGTTGTGAAACATGTCTTAGACTCCAGTAACTGAGCAAACAGGCCTAACCAAATGAAGAACAAATGTTAGGAAAATTTAAAATGCTTGGAAACTGTACCGAAGAGGTTCTGCAAACAACTACAGATGGTCAGTGTTTGTCTGAAGAGGCCTCACACTGATTTTTCACAGCTTGATTTGCAAATTTTCTCACCAGCATTTCCTATCCTGTCTTTTTCTTAAGAGTGATTCTCTCATTTTCATCCAAGTGACCTTAGAAGCGTCACTGTGCATGCCACAGTAACTGAACCTCTTATTCAAGAGGGTTTCTGCTCTTTTTCATTGCTACACAAACTATGTGTTCTCCGTAAGTTTTCATTACCCTTGGGAAGCATAAGAGCCAACTATGAAGCTGATCAGAGCTTTAAAATTGATGCAGTTGGAGAAAGGAGTTTAAATCTAAGAAAAAAGGGTGCATTTCTGAGACAAGTCTCTGTTACAGTTAGCATTGCCTTTGTTGCAAAACAAATGTATGTTTAGAATAACATGATGCTCAAAGGAAAAAATTTACATCCAAGGAGGATCACAAGAGTCCAGGCAGGAAGGACATTTGCATATGTGTAGACACAATTTTACATGTTATGCACAGAACCACACTTCCAGTATTCTCCTCACAAAAAAGCCTTCTTGGAAACCACAGGCACATGTGCATGCTTTCAGTCTCCCTGCAGCTCCTGCTGGCCTGAGGTTGGTGGGCACTCAGTAAGAGACAGGTTTTAACTTAACTCCTCTCCAGAGCAAAGAATGGCATCTTCAGTGGCACTTACTCAAAAAAAGTCTTGGGAGGCAGAGCACTTCTGAGATGCTGAGGCAGAATTTCCTTCCTGTTTCCCATTTGCTCCCAGACGCTACTAATTTACTGCAGGCTTACATCAGCATTAAGATACTTCCCTATCAGCACTAGCTCAGATGCTCTAGGCAGTCAGTAAAGAATCAAAGGCCGTGTTCACCCCTTCCTTCCCAGTCTACCATATCCCACCTGCTCTCTGCCCACCTGCTCCCAGCAGGCCGCTGAGGGACATCAATTCTTCTGCACCTTACTCTTTCACTTGGGTAAGCCAAACCACTGTCCAGCAGCAAGTCTGTGAAGGATGTTATGGAAAAGTTTTTCTTCATTTCAGGTGCTTCTGGAAAATCAGTGGAATATGGTTTGTACTATACAGTGTAACTAACTGTAGAAATTTACTGAAACATGACGTGCTGAGGTAAAATTCTAACTACATGGAACCCAGATCCAATTATCTGAGTTTTTCCGGAAACACTGCTAAGACAGTACTGTTAAGAAACCCAGAATATGATAAATAAATAGCTTTAAAAAATTATGTTGAAGGAAAAAGTCCAACCCATCTGCAGGAAATGGTTCATATAACTTGGAGAAGCCTCAGCCTTGCTGAGGAGCAGTCTTGGCAGTGTTCAGAAGTTTTTCATATTGTTGGCAGGCCCCTGCCTACAACCACAATACCTTCAATTGCTAAGGTACCGCACTTCAGAAAGTTTTGTTATGGCTAATTAAGCAACAGGCAGAGCAAAGCTTGTTTATTCTTTATTTTACAGGAGCGTTAATTGAGAAATAAGCAAGTGGATTGAAATTACCAATTGGCTCAGCAGCTTCTCATGATCTCAGAAAATTGCAAACAGTCTGTTCTCACTTCTCATTGACTTTGTAATTTTTCATTTGAATCAGAGAGCATAGCATCTATTCCATATAAGGAATTTAAAATATTTAATAGGAATAATTTATTTACTCAACGTATGTTTCACATTAAAATATACACTTTGCAGATGTCATTGTCATGGAATAATTCACCCCAGAACTTGGATCAACTCTTAGACCTTCTGTTTTTCAGAAGACATTGTGTCATATTCACATACTTGGTAACAGCACACAAATAAAAGCCAAGGATAGAGAGAAAACCTGTGTAATTGCTCCATGCAGGTATCTATACCAAGTTTACATACGTGTCTAGCTTCCAAGCAGGTAACTACATATCACATATAAAAGTCTTGGTTACATCAGAAAAAACTACTTCTAGTCTAAAATACTGTTTTGCTTCAATGGGAATAATTTAAACTGTACAAAGGCAAACATCTTTTAACAGTAGAGGAATGATATTATAGTAGCTGTTTAATTAAAATATATCTCATGAGGCTCATGAACTTTTCTATTTTAATACTTAGAAAAGAAAAGGAAGCAGGTAGAATATAGCAAATTGCACCCAAAGAGTTGGTTGTTCTTATAATTTTCTTTGTATCAGGACCCTCAGACACAGTACAGTTTTCATAACCAAAAATATTCTTAAAGAGCAGTTAATTTTATGTAATTTAACTGCCCACATTAGGATGAGATGAATCATTCTTTAAAAGCACCTTTTTTTCCCCAATGTTAAGGGGGACTCAGGTGACTAGTTAAATGTAGATGTCCACCACAGATCAGATGTTTTTCTTCATGGGATCTAGACCTTCCAGTGAAGCAAGTTTTACTGCATGGAGGTAGTACTACATTCCTTCTCAGTCTTCCTCCTTCTCTCAGAAGCATATGTTGCATTTTGGTTTTGGATAGAAACATGAAGAAAATCAAATCAGAAAAGTCTTTTAAATTGTTTTGTTACTTGATTACTAATGATTAAATCTGTCTGCAATTTACACAAAAGCCTGGTATCCCTGGATCCCCAGTCAGTCTGTGCCACTAGATGAGGAAAATATTATTTTAACAGAGCAACTCAAACATTTCCAGAGGTGCCCACTTTCCTGAAAAACGCATCAGAAGCAATCAGGAAACAGATCAGGGCTCAGAGGGTGCCATTAAATCAGTTTCCAACTGATAATGCAAAATCACAATGCTTTCAGTGGCTGGTGGTTGCTGGGAATCAACCTGATTCAGTTGTTGGGAATCTGTGCTTTGACTGATAAAACTATTAAGTCTGCTTTGTCAGCTCCCTTCTTGCCAGTCACCTCAAACTTGTCCAAACGGCATGAATAGATTTTAAGTATTATTTATCTTTCACTAAAGACTGCAGTTTAGGTAAACTTACAAAAAGAAATAGTGACATTTTCTTTCCCTAAAAGCTTGCAAATTAAAGACAGACAAAAACACGGTGTCTGGCAAAGTGTAGAATGTGGCTGTAGATTTGTTTGGATCAATACAGCACTAGAGGTACTTTTTTTTAAAAATGTGCTGGATTTAACACTGCATTATTTCAGCTTCACGTCTCTGTTAATCTGTTAAAATACATGGAATTCATATGGAAGAAAAAGAAACAAAACCCACAGTAATGAACCTGTAGGTGTACAATTAAAAATCTATACTTTTAAGTATGATCAGTGAGAGGATAACCCTCTCTTTCCAGGGTACAAAGTCATATAAGTTTTTCATTCTTGATTTTTAAAAGTGTCAAACATACCCCTGCTGTTAACTATGTTCCTAAATATCCTAAAAAATCTAGTTTCTGTTTTTCCACTCATAAGATTTCTGGAAAGAAGTATCATTGAAGAATCAACCAAAACTAATGCAAGTGGTAGTATATCAGCAAAGCAAGAAAAAAAGCAGGAAAAACATTTTCTCACTGTATATGCTCTATATCAACTTTTCACCAACTGTATAAAAGCAATTAATTAATTTCCTCTTGTATTCTTTTCTCACAGGAATGTCATAATACACTTTTCCAGTTAAGCTTATAGCTATGGGACAAAATCTGCATGTTCAAAACCAGCTATGGGTTTGGGCTTCCCCTCACAGAACCACTTAACAGTGCTTAATTTTAACGGATTAAATCCTTAATGTCCTCTAAAAGCCAGGAATATTGCTGACAGTTTCAAATGAATTAAGAAAGAGATCATTCAGACTGGGTTGCTCTGGCAGTCCTACACCTAGAAAAGGTGCTGTCTCTTTCTGGGAAAGAACAATCCAAGAGGACCAAGGTACAGCAGGATCTAAAGGGTTATTGTTATTCTCAGCTGTCTAGAAGACATATGCAAAGACACCTTGAGATAGGTGCTCAACTGCATTGAATTCTGGACTTGAGAAATGCTTGTACTTCAAGCAGGAGATAGGGAACCTCAAGCCAAGTAATAGCAATATTTAGAAATTAAGCATGTTTGAAAACTTGTCTCCCCCATACATAGAAGCATCTTTTCACAACTGAGATAAAAACCTAGATGCAGCCATGTTTCACAGCTTGAAATCTCCCGTATTTGGAGGTAAGAATGAGGTTTGTCTCATTATGCATCTGGAAAGTTTACTTTCAAATACATGGACAGAGGAATGAGTTGTGCTCAGACCTTACAGTTGCTTAGTAGCTAGGGCACCAAATACGTAAGATCTTTTCCCTCACTTTCAGAAAACACAGTCCCACAACTCCCACCTTGTCAGAAATTACCGTTACTACCACACAGGCTGGAGCAGAAGGTCTTCCACTGTGCAGAGCAAAATGGGGCCATCAGGAAAATAAGTAAGAGGAAAGCTGATTCTCTTATTTAGTGATGAACACAGTCCTTTAGGAGGAGGAAGAGATTTTAGGTTCCTTATCTGCGTCGTGAACTGTGTATTCAGTATTCAGTAAGGAGGTACTGAAAAAAATGCAAAGGCAGAGTAAAAGGCCAGAACTTCAGTGAGTTCAACTATTCTCATCAGAAGTCTATGGAGTCATCTCCTCCTGGCTATTCTTCTTCTCTGTACTAAGCCCAGGGAGTTCAAAGTGCAGTGGCTTAAAGACATGCCTATTCCTTAAGCTTACAGAGCTCTTGCACCACTTGATGAATTAATGCATCCAAGTTGGTAAATTATCATAAATCCTTGCTACACTACACAATCTTGTAGGTGCATAGGTTAGTTATTTCAGAAACATGAGGTGGAGACTATCTTAACACCTACATTGAACCTTTTGAGTTTTACCTAGATTTTGTCTGCAAGAATCTTAATTGCTGCATGTATTTTTTAATTTACCTAATTTATTTTAGGGCTCTAATGCCCTTCTGGATAACACAAAATACTCGCTTTGCTCTTTGTGTCGTACCTGTTTTCTGTTCAACCTAAACTCCCTCTCACTGCTGAGAGATCTCGCATCTAACTCTTCTTTCTCTCACATCTCAGGAAATAGTTGTTGTAAAGTTCTCCAGGCCTGCCTTTTTGAAATAAATACCCTTCATTGTTGTTTATCCTGTGTTTGCTTTTATATTTACTTTAAACTACATCAGCTCAGGATTCAAAGCTATTTGCTATAATTAGTACTACTATTATCTCCTTACGATGTGCCAAAACAAAACTGATAAAAAGCATTAGCTCCAGAATAAAATTTCCAGTCTTCAAACCAAGATATATCAGGATGTTATCCATATAAAGTACAAATATTTTTCAGACTATTTACATGAAACTAAGCTTTCCATAATAGCACAATTCTGGCAATATTTCTATCTCTTAAACCACTAGGGGAACTTGTATCCATGTCTAAATACAGTCTAGAGTCATATCAGATTTCTGACCAAAAATGGCTCCATCAATTGCACTTTTTTCTGAGGGAAAAAAGTTAAGTTTAAATTGACTTCATCTTGAATTTGTAAAAGTTGGTGGTAAAAGCTGCAAAAAGAGATATTCCTGAGAGACTGAGAAATTTATCCAACTTCCTTTTCTTTTTTTTTTTTTCTTGGTAAGAACTCTAGAAGGAAAGGTAGTTCTGTAGCACTCTTAGTGACAGGGGGGTCTTCAGGACAGACTCGCCAATGATTGTGATTAGAGAATTCAAAAACTTCAGAGTTTAGGACATGAGAAAAAAAAACCAGTTATTCTCTTGTGTAATTACCCAATAGCATTTTTGAGTAAAATAGGCTTCAAAGCCATGCTTAAGCTTGGTGTGTCCCTTCAGCTCAAGTGTCCCTTCATTTTGCATATAAAATACCTTGCAAGACTGAGGCTGTTATTACATCCACTGCTGTTCTGTTGCTACTTTCTGTTATTGCATCATTTTATCCATACAAGCCAAACAGTACAGTTTTTTAAGCTTTTATTGCATGAAAAAATATTGATTCTGTCTGACCTTTTTCCAGTTTGGATTTGCAGGCAGAAATTTTATTGTTCATCACTTGATGGGAATGTTAATGATGAGGTAAAAATCAATCTTTTTTTCCAGCTGCTGGAAAGAGTTATATGGTTTGTATTAATCAGTCAAGTGGCAGTGTGAAGCATACAATAAAAATAATAAATATGCTTCTCCAGCCGTCTCTTCTTAGCCATCTCTAGCACCTGTGCTGCTCACTTAAGAGTTCATTGATTGAGGTCAGATCACTGGCATAGTTTTCTGTGGAGAAATACAAATACAGTTTTTCTTTTTAAGCCCTAAAGCTTAATAGCATGGACAGAGAAGACTCCAATCACAGCAGTCTCCTATTTGCTTAGAGATTTTGTTCTGAGAATGACAACATCTTTATTTTCACTTATTCAATACTATTCAGGGTTTTGAAACAGTGAAAGATCTACTGAATTAGGTGCTTGTATTTATGAAAAAAAATTATTTTGTTCATAATGGAAGTTTATGCACAAATTGGAAAGAGGTTTGATCAGCAGTTGAGAAGATAAACATCTGAAACAATGTTATTTTTCAGCCGGCTGACATTTATGCTTGTGTCCTGGTTTCCAGTTTGCGAAGACTGGGAACGTAATCTTTAAATTGCAATAAAAAACCCATGAAAACCCAAAAAAGAAGGAAAATAAAATCTACGGCCACCTAGCAGAGATACCTTCTTCCATCCACCAATCTATAACTTTACAGAGACCACAGTTCACCCTATCTGCAGATCATGCACTGTGACTCTGCTCCTTAAACATGACAAATTTTTTATTCTCCTCTCCACCCAAAAAAAACCCCCACCTTATCCCTTCTGGCACAAGGATCTAAAAATACATACATATACTGGCCGTTGGTAGCTTTCTAAAGAGAAGCTGTGGTGAGAAGAGTTAGAGAGTCTATGACACAGAGTAGAAAAGTGGTGACTCTATTTGTGACTATTATCTGCTGCTAGTGACTTAAGGTTACTTTTCTGGCTTCACAGGTATCTGTGAAGGAATTTGACAGGACTGACAGCTAAGGTTGCACATACTTTTGGAATAACATTTTTTGGTGTCATCATACATGCCAGAAATTGTTAACACTGCATAGGAATAGATTCCTCTAGTTTTGCACATTTATTATTTCTAGAGATCAAGTTAATTCAGTTAAATTTGATAGACTGTATTTCTGAGCTTCAGTTTTAGACTTTGTATTGAGTACTGTGTGAAAATACATTTTTCAGACAAATCTGCAAATTGAAGTAATAAAGAAAATATCAGACATAGCAGTTGTGAGACACAGGAGCACTACACATAAAATGAATGCGCAGTGCCCCGGCTCGGGGGGGACCAGCGGTAGGGTGTTCTCAGTGGAGGGCCCACGTTGCTGAAACCTGCTTCCTTTGGCCCTCCGCCAGAGCCCCAGTGTGGTGAAATTCAGAGCGCAATGTAAAGCCTGTCTGTTCAGCAGGGTGGTCAAAATACTGTTGGATTATTCTTAGCAATAGGATACAGTTTGAGGAGTTGGGGTTTTTTTATTTATTTTGTTGTTTACAAGATCCTTGATTATAAAGAGTTCTGTATTTTTCTGATGTTTAGGATTGTCATTCAAGAAGTGTTGTGCAGATGCATGATAGCGGGAGACCAATATTAATTAATTAGATTTGCTTCATTTTCAATCAGGCATTACACACTTGAATGAGAGTACAATAAAATCACACTCTAAATCATAGATTCGGAATGACTATTTCTTTCTTAGTACAGAGCAAAATTTTTAATCAACTTTTCGTCATTTCAAATACTGACCATCCTCCCAGGCACGTCACCTTGCGTTTAACAAATTAGTTGCATATTTTCAAATTTGAAGTTATCCAAGTTCTTGCCAATTTGGGCTGAGATTACTTCCTGAGCTGTAGACAGTTTAGGAGGTTTTTGTTGCTGTTGTTTTAAAACCTGCTGTGCTGGAGGGAAATGAAGTCTTGACTTTGATGTTCTTAGTGCCTTTACAGCTGTAGAGTTGGACCATCTGTGCCTCCTCAGATTTCCCTCAGAGAAGAGCAGTGGGATATAGCCAGCAGCCTTTGGGGACGGGATGTCTCTAGGTGAAGAGTGTGGCTGAGGAGTCTCACAGCCATCAGACCCTGGCTGCCAAGACATCGCCCGCAAGGGCTACCAGAATTAACTCAAAATGTACTCTGCTAATTTATAGCTTGCTTTGTTGCCTTGATCTCAAGAGCATCTACATGGTTAAAAGCAGGATTTTCCAATTTTTCTCTCAGGGTAAGCCACCCAGCCTCTTTTGAACTTACTTCATGGCCATATGACAAGGTCCCTCCTCTGTTATATGAATTGCCTTTTTCATTGAGAAGAGCCACTAATGAAGCCTAGTTTCCTACAGATTTGTGTGTTCTGTTCCATAAACTGGAATATTCCTCTTCCCTCCCTAATCCTCCACATTCTGATCTACCAGAAAGGAAGGGACACTGTTTGTTATGGATGAATCACGTATATGTTGATTAGCTAGCTATTTATGCAAATACTACTCGGTCAGATAGGAGTTGCATCTTGACTGCTGAATATCCATACAAGAAAGACAAAAGAAGATCCCTTTATACATTCTTCTTAAATGGTACCCTAGCAGGATCTCTCTTTTCCAAACAGTTGGTTAATGTCGATTGAACTCACGAAACTTCGATCAAAAAGTGTCCGACACATTTATACAGTTTAAGGGGTGCTGAAAATAGACAGAAAAATGGAAGGCTATGCAGGCAGTGTAATAACATACACCTTGCTTCTTTGGGAAATGAGGATGAAAATTGTCCTAAAGCCAGACATTCACATATTCTGGGCAAAAAGTTCTAATGGATAAAAAGTAATTCATAAAAAAAAAAAAAAAGTAGTAGGCTACTTACGATCCTGTCTTCTGCCAAAGACAATTTCAGTGGAAAATTTTAATCAAGTCTTTTTTTCCTTATACTTTATATATCCATTATATGTACATGGAAATGTAAACCCTGTCTCTTACTCTGTGTATGTCTTTCACAGAATCATTGCTTGTATTCATAAGTGAGGCTATTTTTTTTTCCTAATGCAAGAATTCAACCACTTGCAAGCACAAGCTTGCGCTATTATCATGTTTTCTTTTTAAATTTAGAAAACAGCTTCTTAAAAATTATAAATAAAATAATCTTAATTCATAAATCAATTAATTTAAAATGAAGGTGTATGCTATTATATTTATTTTCTTTTTCCTGATAAATTGCCTTAGTAGCATACCAGCATGCTTACCAAAAATGGTAGGACATGGTGGCCCTTTTAAATTAGAAGAGCAAATCTTCCTAAGGCCGGAAGGGATCACTAGGCTTACATGTATTGCACAACTGCATAACATAGAGTATAGAATTTCAACAGCTACTTTTGACATCAAGTCCATGACTACAGGCTGAAAGCATACTTTTAGACCTAAACTTGATTTAAGCACTTTAACTGTCACAGGATCCAGAACTTCCTGGGAAAGGTGTTGCAGAGGTTATTTGCTTCAGCTTCTAGTTTACAACCATCACAAATCTTTTTCTGGTGAGATATGTACAGACTCTACTTTTTAAATTACCCATTTCACAAGGCATTTTCAAAACAGATGGCCAAGAGAAGATGAGGATAATGTAGGTTTTGCAAGAAGCAGTGGGAAATGTGCCAAGGAATGTCGAACATGAAAAAGGGAGAGAATATCAAAGATAGTGTAGGTTAAGAGACATAGAGGGTAAGAGAATCTACAGGAAAAAGGAAGAAATATATGACTATTCAGTTATTTTCCACTGTTCTGAGGAAGAAAAACTGTTGTAAATCCAATTCAGCAAGCCAATCTATTCAACAGGCTTTGTACTACTGATAAGTAAACACTCAAAGAAGTCCACAACATACGAACAACTACATCACCCAGGCAACACCAGGAGTGGGTGAGGCAAATAAGAAAAGAACCATTGTTAAAAAAATCAGCCCAGTTTAATCTGGAACAGCAAACACTGAAATACCCAAATCATACTGTTTCCCATGATAAAATTTACAGAGCAGACTTAATACAATTTAAGTAGTATGCATGTCCATAGATTAGAATAAGTTTGGATTTCTTGAAAATTTCATGTTAGTTGTCATGATTCATAGCTTTAGTACCCCTGATTTCAAGTTCACCTCACCATGTCAATGGTTCCTCAGTTCAAAAATACCAGTTTTCTAAACAAAACATTTCAGGCAGATGGGTTAATTAAAAAAAATAACCAGGTTGTCTCTGTGGCAGCTGATCCACTTTCTGATTCCCAGACTGTTGATGCGGCTGACTGTTCACGTACATACCAATATGGTGCCCATGGCTGTGATGATCTGTAGCTTATCTAAAAAGTGCTATCAAGAAGCCAGGCTATCTAAGGTGTGCAACCAGATTTTTTTGAAGAATCCCATTTCATTTTTCTGTATTTTATTTATCATATAATTTCAAATACAATGATATTTCAAACATATGTTTCTGAATGTTTTTAACCATGATAGAAAATTTGGTTTTGGTCTAGTCGTAAGATTAATATAGTATTACTATATTTTTTGCCTTAAATTGCTTTTATGAACCATCTTCTTCCACTCCATTTTAACCTTACTTTTGACAAAGAAATAGAAATATGAAGAAATGGGAAGATGAAAGACATAGAAAGGAAGCTATATATTAGCTGAGTGGGAAATACCAATCTTTCTTTGACATCAGTTCTAGCATAAATCCAAGAAGAATTACCATACTCCAAGCACTGAAAATTGCTATTGATTTATAAGTTCTATATTGTTTTACAAAGTAGTCAAAGTTTGCTTCTCAGTACAAATCTATTTCTATTATAGCTATGAAGCACTGAGCTCCCTCTTGTGACTAGCACCTGAACATTATTCTGATTTTGGGACTATGCATCCTGTATACTCCTGAGAAAAGCAGAACTGTTTCAGATTCTGGATTCCATCAGCTCAACCTTACTTCTGTTTATTAATGTTTTTTCAAAATAGCAACAGCGGCTGTCTGGAAAGAATACAGACTTAGTCCTCCTCATATTTGGTAAATCACCCTTGGTATAGCTAGCTGGTCTTTCAAAGAAAAAGTGAGTGTCCTCAAAAATCTCAATTTCTTATGGTGGATCTGTGTCTTCATAGAAATTATTTGATCATCCCTTAGTAACTGATGATGCAATAAACATGACATGGATAGCTGATAATCAAATGAAGACCAAATATAAATTTACCAACCATTGAGCCAGGAAATACAATCCATCATATCTGACAGCAATTTCCTTTCAGAGTTGTAAGGTTGTAGTTCTTTATTTACATTTGATGATTCAGGTAAAATGGTTCATTAGCACAGATACAATAATTTCTTTCTGGTCTGTGCTGCATGTGTATAGCTTATTCCAAGGTAGTATAAGGAATAACATGCGTACTTATGTAACTATGAACACAGTATGTTTGCACTAATATCAATAACAATAAACTTTCATTCAACAGATATACTGACAGAAATATTTTGCATGGAAATGACCCTCAGTAGAAGACTGAATACGAGAAATAGTCTGAAATGTATAGAACAAGAGGAATCCAGGTCAATATGTTCTAGCATTCTGACCTGGAACATGACTTCTTTGAGACCATTTCTTGAAGGATGAAAAAGAATAAGCAACACCCTCCCATACAAAAATCTCAGTTATGTGATCATATCTGGGAAACAAATCTCTATGAATAATGTAATCTATTAGTTTCCAATAGTTTACCATTTATTTGCATTTAAAAGAGAGTGCTATAGAGGGGTAATTTTTTTAATCCTTTCAAGTAAAAATAGCAACAAAGGAACAACTAAAAGATATCTTAATAGAATTATTTGTAAGATCAATAATTTTCACCTTTTCTAACTTCTAATATTAACTCATACCAGCAACTCCAGGCTGCCATTCTTAACATGCTCAGTTAATGCAATTCCCATCATCTGACTGTCTAAAGCTAAGATGCTTACAATCACTACCATTGTGAAGGGTCTCAAATCTAGCACTGGATATAAATCTCCACTTTCTTGGGCTATTGCAAGACCCAATTTTATTGCATCTAGTGCACAGGTAGGCACATGTCACTGTGACAAAGCAAATGTCTTTGCAAATCTTGTTATCCACAGATGCAGCAATATATTTTTCCAGGCAGGAGGAAAAACACATACCCTGAACTCTATAGTCCTTACTCATACTAATCTACTGCTGAAGTGGACCGGAGCTTTGAACAGTGTAGAGTTACAGTTTAATGAATGCTGGTTCTTCTGTATAGGAGAAATTCATATGCTTTCATACTCTCTCAGCTTCATTTCCTTCCAAGGCTCATTAATTTTTAAAAGAGCTGGCTTTCTTACCCGTACCTCCTAGTAGGTGGTGTTGCACTAACATAAATATATTTATATTTTTAGCTGGATGAAGAGGAAAGAAGTATGATAAAGCTCAATGGCTCAGCCAAGTTTGGCTAATTATCCACCTTAAGTCTAAGGAAAAGGTCAATAGATTTCATGGTGGTCACTGGGTTGCCTAAATTTGCCACATAACATTCCTGTTATTGTTCAGCAGCCATGGACACTTGTAACTTCACAGAACCCTAGCAACTTGTCTGGATTCAGATGCTGTGCCTGTCACAACCCAACCACATGGTGAAGAAAGAACAGTTCTTTTCCTTTTTCAGAATCACAGGTTTATCCACTGCAACTTAGAGGCTTTTACAGCAGAGTGGAGTATATAATAAATAATGCATTCACTCCGACATGTTCAAATTATTGAATGTGGAGGTGTTTTCTTTTTTTAAACTAAGGTATTTTAAAATATACCAGAAAAGTTCGCAATGTAAATGTTGGAAGATTCACCCAAAATAATAGGTAAAAAAATGCTTTGCATCTGCGAAATGTTCTTAATGCAGTCAAAGAAGACAAGAGCAAACAGTAACAAATGATGAATGGCCCAAAAGCAGTAGGAACACAAACAAAATCTAAAATACCACTTTATTATCTTTTCCTTTAGTTCCTTATCTTCATAGCAATATTCTCAATCTTGGTACTGTTAACATTCCCTCCAGGTCATTAAATAGCCTTTTCCCTTCCATTCATTGTCCTCTACTTCTTGAGTAGTTCTATAATTTGATGTCTAAATGATGTCATACATTATTTTTATCTTTACAGAGTAAAATATTGATCCCTTTATGTGGTGCGTTTCTACCACTTACTTTCTGTGTTTTTTGTTCATTCTCTACCTTCTTAAAGAGACAACAAAAATTCCAGGACAAAAATGAGAATGTGGCCCTCTGACAGATGAGTGGAAGGTCCTTTGAAACCTGCCAAAATCCTGGAAAAACCTTTCTTTTTCCATCCTACTGGGCTGATCCTGCCCTGCCGCACAGTTAGCTGAGAAATATTTCACAGGCTCTTTGGTTCAGTGTATTCTGTCAAAAGACAGAACTCTACAAATCCGACTGGTATTACTGATCACAAGGTTCTCATTAGACTAGTATAATAACTGAGTTTTGCTTGAACAAAATTAGGGATGGATTGAAGTACTTGTTTTTTCTTTGCTCCTTTGTGAGAATGGTGCTGTGAGTGCTTTGTTGAGACAAAATACATTGTCAACAATAATACTTGGGTTTTTTAGATGAAGCAAGACAAATTTTGTTTTATTGAATCTTGGAAAAATTTTCCTGAACATACTTAGGCGAAAGAAGAAATTTATGGGAGGTTAGTACTCTTTGAAAGATGCCTGGCAGCTCATGTGTTGCCTAAAGCAAGTTTAATTCAATTTTGAATCTTCATAGCATGGATGACTGCAGCTGTAGGCAACCTTTAGGTTGATACAAGTGGGAAGGGAGAAGTAAAGCTCTTTACTTCCTACTGCATTGACACATAGGTTACATTCACAAGGGCAATTCTTGTGCCAACTGAGTGACCACAAACCTTTCAAAATATTAGATATAGAACACTTTATGGTTAGGAGTTTTGAAAGAGCTGAAAAACTTCAGTCATGGAAAGACTCATGAACACGAGTTGTAAATTTTTTTCTAAACAAAGATCCTGAAAAAAACCAATTGTTCACCCTACAGCTAATCCTGAAAGTAGCTCCAGTCCATAACTGCTGATCTGTCACCTGGAAGGCCCCATATACTGACATTGCTTCTTTTGGTTTAATACGTAATATTCAAACTTCTGACACTGCCTAGCTGTACGGTGGGGACTTGCTAACAAGGAGCTCCAGAAGGTAGTCTCTGACTGTGGCTAATCAAAGCAGAAGAGAATAAAGAGAAATTGGTTGTGTCCCTGATCCATGACCAAGACTGTGTCTCACAGATACTGGAACCTAAAATTTCTACTGTCAGAATGACAGTTACTGAAAGATCCTTGCATAGGCCCCTTTTGCTTCCTCCCTGCTTATGCTGCTCTATTTTATATAAATTATTTAAATGTCAGTTGACTCAGAGAGAATGACTCTAGCTTAGGCACACATAAGGTTCTTGGATTTCATTTTTTTCAATAACAAATAGCCATGGATTCAATGAAAAACAAAATATTTCTCACCTTGTCTAAAAGAGTTTATCTTAGACTGAGAAGCTCTCTCTGATGTCTGTCTCTGAATATCTTCCAGCTTAGTGGACAGAGGCCCCATTGGGGAGCTGCAGAGGAAGAGTCAAGCTCCAGACCTAATGGAAGAGCAGAATCTGAGTATTTCAAATGGCCGCTGAGTGCTCACTGTTAGCAGAAGAGGCAACTAACAACGTCTCAGGTTTTCCTCAGAGAATGTTAACTGGCTGAGGTGTCTAACTCTACAGGAGGTTTCACAGC
This sequence comes from Pterocles orientalis, assembly GCA_011057875.1. Taxonomy (NCBI): domain Eukaryota; kingdom Metazoa; phylum Chordata; class Aves; order Pterocliformes; family Pteroclidae; genus Pterocles; species Pterocles orientalis. The sequence continues at coordinate 36,657 of WKFP01014875.1, read as the reverse complement.
TGACATTTCTCACCGAAAAAAAGAGCCTCTCCTTTGCCTAGAGCCGGTGACTGGAGCTTTTCCTTTACACTTCCTTCTGGCTCACGGAGGCAGATTCATGCTCTTGCTTTGCAGCTTCTGGGAAGTTCATAATTAGGATCCTAACTCTCTGCATCCCACATTCCTCTCAAGTGAATAACAGCAGCTAAATTAAAAATCAGGCATTGCAACACCTTTATCCTTTCATGGAATTAGGGCTAGATAAATATAGGATTGAGAGAGAGAGATTAGCATGAAATTGTACCTCAGAAAACTGTACTTGGATTCTGTCTTTCTTTTATAATTTCTTATTTTACCTTGAAGCTCCTGAACTGTTTGCAGTTTTACTGCAGTTCTAGCAAAGAACTACTGTGACCTGGCATCCAGGCCCATCGCTAAGCCTAAGTGACATCTTCTCAGAGGGGCCTTCTCTTTCTGCCGGGATTACAAAGTTAGGAGCTCATATGCATTTTTTCTTTCTTAGCCCCCAGTTGTCATGTTTGTTTCTGAGAAGCAGCCCAACATCCTCTTTCCCAGGCTCGACCTGCTTGGCTGGGTAGGAGAGGACCAAGTTCAAGCATACTGGCATTGAGGCCATGGTACTCCCTGGGAAAGCATTCTTACTGCCAGGTTATTGCACAGAGAGTGGGCAGCACCAGTTACAGTGCCTCCTCTGCTTATATTTTTAAAGCAAACACTAAGCTCTGTTTTGCTTTTTCAAAGAACTGAGATAGGTAGCTGCTCTCAAGAGAGGATGTAGTTTTTGGGTGGAGGGAGGCAGCTGCTGGCTGCCACAGCAAAGGTGCCTTAGTTCTGGAAAGGGCTAACATATCTTGAAGACGGTGAGTTTAGGCAGTTCTTTCTGAAAATGTTATTTTGAAGTATCTTTATCTTCCTCCAGACTGTTTAAGAAGCCTAAGTGATTGAGTCTGCATTTTATTTTCATTCAGGAGCCAGGACAAGATTCAGAGGGGTTTTAAAGCTTGTACTCTAATGATACTGAGACTAAGTGCTTAAACGACAGTTTATTGAATGTACCCCTTAATGTCAAGGGATGTAGGAACACAAACTCCTCTGGTCGTGTGTTGGGTTTTTTTTTATTTCCTTCCCTTTCCTGTCTGAATGGGATCTGCTCTCCTAAGTCAGGGCTGGCTTTTGAAAATCTCATCCATAAAAATGCTCATTATTGTGGAAAACTTTGAGCAGCCGTCGGAGAGAATTTTCAGTTGTGTAAGCAAATCCAAACTGAATGTGGCAGGGTTCATTTGGAGCACTACCCCTGAGTATATTTTTCAGTAAGTAGGTAAATTAGCCGCGCACACATGCACAGCACAACTTGCTTCCGAATACTCAGCTGTCATGAAAACCACTGCTGTTATTTAAAAATGTCTAAGCATGTACGATGTGCAGTTTTCAATGGCTCATAACTCAACCAAATCAACAAACTGCTCCAAGGCTTCTTGATGGTAAAGGTTTCTTTACTGGGCACCATTGTTTCCAGTTTTTTCACCCTGATAGGTGTCTGAAAAAGAAAGTCACAAGGATTTGTATTTGTATAAGAACTTTCACTCACTCAAAAATGTAGCATTGAGGATAAGCTTAGCGGGAGTAAGAAGGATTAAGCATTTATGTGGATAATGAGAACATCCATGATTACATCAGGAGGGTGAATAGGATGAAAATACTGCAGCAACCAGCCCTCCCCTGGAATTTTTTAACATTTGTTTAAATTTTTTACAGGAGAAAAACTCCTATAATAGTATAAACAATGGGAGAGGGTTAATCAGACATGGATTAAATTAAAGTCATCCACCTAAGCACATTGATTGCGGAGATTAAAAGCACCATCACCTTTCATCTATCTTGTTTACCTCCCAAGCACCCTCTGGCTTTTGTGTGGCATTTTGGTTTCCATGGCCACTGAAGTTTCCTTCCTATAATCAAAAATGACCTCCTGTTATAAAAGACTCAGAGCCTTTGCTCAGCAGGCCATTTCCCCCTTTTATTATTCTTTTCTCTTGCCTTCAGGGAAAGCTTTGTGCGAGCAGGACAGAGCACTTGGTTGGTTGGCGGTTAACCTCAGTTGCACACAATGAGCTCTGAGTGCTACCTGAAATGTGTGACAAAGAGGGAAAGGTCACTGGCTTAGAGCACTACAAGGGCATGAGCAGGCAACTGTGATGACACTTGTCAAATGTCAGCATTCACCTATTTCAGGAGGGTCCCCGCTGATTGACAGTTCCTCGCTCTTCAGCAGCTAAAGACGGAAAATACACAAGTTCATTAATTAATAACCCTGCTAGACTCTGAAGACATAAAGGCTAAAAGAAAAAAAAACAACAAAGCAATTAAGGAGGAGGGAGCCAGCTTGGGTTGAAATATGTACAAAGTATATATACATATTTTAAGAGCACGCCTCACTAGTTTAAAGCCATTTTAACAGCCTACAGGCAAAATTTGTCATGGTATGTAGCTGAGTGCTGTGCTTGCTTAAAATGCTTTTGACAATGTGAGGAAAGCCTTTAAGCATTTGATGAAGGTAAGTTGGTTAGCAGTCCTTGGAAGCCAGTTTGCAGGTTCCAAGATAATTCCTTGGGATCCAATTAAACTGTTGAATTTTACATTCATTCAATTTTTCTAATGCCTTTAGTTAAGGGGATTTCTCCCACACATAACCCCCCCCCTCGCACGCCCCCCATACTCCCAAACCAATGATTTTAAATGCAGTTCTGTGTGACTTTTTGGTTGGTTTCTCCCTTTGATTGT
>WKFP01014875.1:0-33853 GCA_011057875.1 Pterocles orientalis | reverse complement strand
CTGGACACAATATTCCAGATGAGGTCTCACCAGGGCAGAGTAGAGGGGGAGGAGAACCTCTCTTGACCTACTGACCACCCCCCTTCTCATACACCCCAGGATGCCATTGGCCTTCTTGGCCACGAGAGCACAGTGCTGGCTCATGGTCATCCTGCTGGCCACCAGGACCCCCAGGTCTCTCTCCCCTACACTACACTCCAACAGGTCAGTACCCAACTTATACTGGAACCTGGTGTTGTTCTTGCCCAGAGTGCAGCTTTCATCTTTGGAATGTTACGTTCAGATCTGCTTTAGATCATAAAAGAGTCATGAATGTCTCCACATCAGTAAGAAACAGGGCACAGTATGGCACAAGCAGAATTTGAAGAAGAAAGAATTTCTGTTGTTGAAAAATATTTTCTCACCAAAAGAGAGTGGTGTTGGTTTGGGTTTGGGTTTTGGCTTTGTTTTTTTGGTTTGGTGGGTTTTTTTGTTTTTTTGGTTGTTTTTTTTTTCAGGATTGAATGATAGTACACAGGAACACACGATAAGAATATGTAAATTGATTAAATTTGAGCATGCTGCAACATGGAAATTTTTTCCTTCCTGAGCAAAGAAAAAGACAGAAGGAAGTGGGACCTGACATGGTTAAGATAGCCCAGTCTTAATTTTTACATACCAAAACTCTCACTGAAGTTCATAAGAGAAGTGCAGAATATGTCGTAATTAAACAGATGAATGTGGCTTGTCATAAGCAATGTAATTACTTAGGAGTTTGCTGCCTTAAATAGCACCCAATCACATTGTTTAAATGACCTCTACAGACTGAGGATGATGCTCAGCAATGGTCCAGCCAAACATCTCCTGAAAAGCTACCACTGGCATCGGTGGGCTAGGAATGCCCTTTAAATGGTAATCAGCTACCTATCATCAGCAAACATTAGCAAGGTTATGCTTCTTGCACCTTATTTGTGGATTGACTTGTAGTTCCATTTTAAAATATCAGGCAAGTATTTTTCATGCTAAATAAACGCTCTTGTGAACCCTTTGTTCTAAAGTAGCTTCCCACAGACAGTCACTCAGCTTCCAGTGCCTTCAAAACCAGCTAAGCTAAAGCACCTGAATGCAAATTCAGCTTTAAAAGAGTAACACTGTACGCATCTGTAGGAAAGGTCATTTAGCAAATTGATTTGGTCACTGAACATTTTTCCTGCTGCCATCTTAAGACTTATACCTCTAATCAATTGCACTCGCTGCTCTGTGACCCCCTGGCCATACTGTCCTTCATTCCAGTGACAACAGTTCACTGTTGGCTTCTGGGGCCGTGTGTTGCATGCATTGTGAACAAAGCTCCTGGCAATGGGCAGTATTCTTCTTTCATCTCACCTCTATTATCTTAAAGTCATCTCTTTAAAGGAAATAAACTGCAGGTGTGTATGCTTCCCCCTCTGCTCTTTCCCTTCACTTCTCAGAAAGGTCAATAAGTGGGATTAAAATTCTCTCACTGCACACCAGCATCTCAAAGCAAAGTGCACACGTGCATAAGCGAGTGTGTCTGCCCACACACAATCACACCCACATGCACGGGAGTATGTGTACGTTTGTGGAATGTACCTCCTTACATTTGTGCATATAATAGATGTTGGTATGGGCCATGAAGTCTCTTCACTGCTCCACTGAAAGCAGGATTCAGCATGTATTGCACAGTGGGATTGCCATTTTGGTACAGACTTTTAGATGCTACAAATCAAATCTGTCAAACCATAAATAACATGAAGCAGATAAGAATCTGACTTTACCTAATTCAAAAGAACATGCCAAACAGTTTGACTTAGCTTTCTAGAATCGTTTCAATATTTTTTTTAAAAAACAACACGTTAAAACAATCAGTTATTTCAAATGAAGAGCAAAGAGGAGAAACATAGAAATATGCTGACATTTCATTTTTCTAATGAGACACTCCTTTATTTTTCTTTGGGTAAAATATATGTAGGCAAGCACATCAAGTCTTAAAGTAAAAAATGAGTCCAGAATCAGAGCTACATATTTTAAATTCAGTCAACAGTTCCCCATATCAGGATTTCCATCAACTTTTAATTTAAAGGTTTACCTCAGAGAAAACTTGCTCATTTCACTAGTTCGTGTCATTCTATTGGAATCAATGAGACTATTTGTGTTAGTAAATTAGACTCTAATTAACAATTTCATTTTTTTTTTGCATATTCCAGGTTAAGAACATTATCAGAAGTATCTTTTAAATAAATATTTCCTTTCTGGATCATGACAATGTAGTTTTAATGAAAAAAAAAGTATGAACTGATTTGGAGCTAGGGAACATAAGATGAAAACATTTTTACATAACCAAGAGTGGGAAAAAATATAATTCACTTATATGCTTGACAAGCCTCCTGATTTGGTGATAGGGCAGCCATGTGACATGGCTAAGTCATGCAGCTGAGATGCAGGTCCTTGGCATGGTTTGAGGAACCAGACAAAAGGCACGTGGCTGAACATGGTGAAGGAGGCTTGAAGTCAGGCTACCACCAATGAAATACACCTTTCATAAAAGTCCTGTGCAACACCAGCGCTTTTTCCTGGGGTTCAGAAAACAGCATACTGAGTAGCCCCTCGAGTGGAAGACAAGCTGTTGGGCTGCACTGTGAGTTTGTGAGATGGTGGCACAGCAGTTGGCAACGTGGGCTCAGAAGGGCTCGTGGGACTGATAGAGGTGATCTAAAGCCATGCTTGGGTGGACGCAGAGGATAGCCCAAGCCAAGACATAAGGTGAAAGGAGTAGGGAGGATCTCTTTAGTGACTAGGTCAAAGGCAAAACCTGCAGGAAAACTTGGTTTGCCAGTAAGGACCTGGTTTATGTGACGGAGTGCTGTTGACCTGGTTGATGGGAACAAATCACACTTCAATCTCAAAAGAAAATATTAAAGTCCTGCTGCTTCTGAGATCTCTTACAGTGGTGGATTAGCGGGTCACAAAATGTATGCACACAGTTGTTTATCGCAGGGAGCCACAGGGTTTGAGGGATACAGTTCAGCTCCTGTGGAAAACTTGCTTACCACTCCCAGTATGTAAAAAGTGCAAAGGGAAGGTAAAAAAACATAATGCATCACATCTTCCTTTCCTGAGGAAGGGTATCAGTATGCAACCGTCTCTCAAGAAGCTATCACCTTAATCTCATTTCTCATCAGCAGATGGGAAATGAAAGTCTGATCTGTCAGCATGTGGGTAATTTTTTTCCCTTTGGAGATTTCCTTCCAAGTCTGACATTTCTCGCGGGTATTGATGGGCAGATTAAGATTTCAAGTACTCATTTGGTCCACAGCTATGAGATTTGTCTGTTCCATCACTCGGCATCCCTTTGAGATGGCATGCAAAGAACTGGAAGTGAAAACACCTTCATTTCCTTCCAGCCATAAAGTGCAAAAGAAAGATTACTGAAGAGGTTGACTACTCCTCAAGTTAGAGGTTTGTCTTTTCCATAGCATTTGACCATTTTCAAAAGACGTCATCTGAGACCAGCTGGGTTTCCACACAAGGAGTGTCAGAGCATGCTTATTGACTTTCTCAGAGTATGTTCCTCTCTTATTGTGTTGAAATTTCCTGTCTGTCAAAGATGGCTTCTAGCCATGGAGATCACCAGGTGTTTCTCCCTGTTATCTTCTTATGGTAGTCTCATTCACATGCCCAGTCCTGAAGAAATAGTCTGTAGAAGAAGCACCAAGCAGTTAAGTAGGCTTTTTATACATCTGAAAGGTTACTGAGGCTTCAAACCATCAAACCTAGGGTTCTGACAGTTAATCTCATAAGGTATGAAGCATTAGAGAGGTGCCTGTTTCGTGGAGAAAAACAGAACAGATTTTGGGCAGCTACCCAGAATTCCTTGGTCTCTGTAAACAGATTTTGTTCTTGAAGAGTATATTTTAAGGATGAATTTGTCAAAAAAGGACGGAATTTAATTTCTCCCACTATGTTATAGACATGTATCATGTTGCATATGAAGGGCAACTTTAATTCTGTTCAGCGGGATACCAACAACTTACTTGAGACTGGCTTCCTAACTGTGGGGAAAAACAGCATATGATCTGTGTGGTGAGAGCGCTCAGTCCTTTAATTACTTGTACCACACAATTCAAACAAAGGCCATCCAAGCTTTTATAATCCAAATAGAGAAGAAAAATTCATGTCCTGTCATTGTCACAAAATTTCTAAAACAGATCTACCAGTTCCTTTTGAGACATTCAGTATGGTGATGCACACATCATCGTGAGCGAACAATATCTACTAGCTTTAGAGACAACATCTACTGCACTGAAAGCTTTGAAGTTTATTTATTAATTATTGGGATGATGGGACAAACTTGTCCCTCAGCAAGTTTGCAGGGAATGCAAAGTTGGGAGAAGTGGATGATGCACCAGACAGGTGTGCTCAGAAGGACCTTAACAGGCTGGAGAAATGAGCTGACAAGAACTTCACAAAGGGAAACACAATGTCTTGCTACTGGGTAGGAACAAGGCCGCACATCAGTACACACTGAGAGCTAACCAGATGGAAAGCAGCCGTCCAGAAAAGGACCTTGGAGTCCTGGTGGAAACCGTGTTTGACCAGGAGACAGCAATATGCCCTTGCAGCAAAGAAGGCAAACAGCCTTCTGGGCTGCATTAGAGAACTGCCAGCTGTTTAAGGGAGCTGTTCCTTCCCCTCTACTCAACACTGGTGAGGCACATCTGGTGTGTCTCAAAACAGCCTCAAACCCTCTGTGATCCCGGGTGATCATATGAAAGGAATGGTTCCTTCCAATTCAGAAATTTGCGAAAATGGCCTGTGGTAGTCTGTGCGTGGCTCCTCAGAAATACAGGTACTGCTGCCATCTGGTATCACTGCCTCCCTCTGAGCTGTGGTGCCTTTGCATATGCTAGCCTGGTCCAGCCTGAAATGGTGACAGATTAACATGGTTTCAGCCAGGCACTATTTTCTACTTGCCTGGGCACAAAGGGCTTTTTTCAACCACTTCTGTAGCAGATACGGACAGAAGGGATCTGCTAGTCTCCCTAATCTCCTATTTATTTTTCTGGTATTTTTTCCTCATTTCTGTTTAGTTTCAGAGCTTCTGTAACGTACCATGCTGGCTCAGTTTAGCTGGAGGTCATGGACTCTAGTTGTACTTCATTTACTCACCAAATTGGTTAGCCAGCACTGTGGGCAGCCCTGCCATAAATTAACCTCACAGTTAAACTGCACATGTGATTTAGCACAGGACTCTGCCTTTGCACGTGCAGTGAAAGTAAATAGTTGCAAAAATGTGTCTGGGCTTGGAGCAAGTGGTCCTAAACCCGTCTGTAGCTTCACTCTGAACCAGCCAGTTGTTTTCACTTCTATCCAGTTTTCTAGGTGCTACAAGGAGACAATTTTTGAAGGACTGGCACCAAGGGTTGAATTCCCATCATGCAGAATTGTCCCTTGCATGCGGTTATTTGTAGCATGTGTAAACCAGGCAATGAGATAACAATTGGCTTCGCAGGGTGTAGAGGAAAGATCTGGTTCCCTTCCAAACTCATTGGATGATTCCTTATTTACTACAAAATCTTCTTGTTCCCATACTCTCGTTTTCATTACTTTAATTGTCTGATTTGATTTTAATTTTTGTATTAAAGAATACAAAATAATTTAAATGCATTAAATTCAAATACAGTAAGGAATTTAAACCCTTGTATTATACTTTTTGTTCAATTTTCAAAAAAATTTCTTGTAGTAAAATTATCACATTACCTCACAGACAAGGATTTTTGATGACTGTATAAATGTTAATTAACTAAGTAAGCATTTTTCATGTGTTTAAACATTATTATACCAATTTTTTCAGGAGAATAATCTGAATTTGAGTATACCAAAGCCAAAGAAAACCCAAAACCTCATATATGGTAATTTCTAAGTTCCACTTGTAATGAGTAGTTTACAGGTGAATGTGAAATGTTGATCTTGCAACACATTTTTAAACAGCATTTCATATTTTGAGTAGCTGTGAAAAAAAAATCTGCCAGTATCAAGGCTTGGTCATTCAGATAATTCATTTTATTAGCAACAAACTTTGCTGCTTATATTAGCTAGAATATCTAAGACCTTTTTGTTTTGTGAATAGCGCCTGTAATTATGTTCTTCTGGTATAAATCTGAGACTAAAAAATGAAATCCATTCTAAGGAAACCTCTCTTTCTCTACTTCCACTGTACTGTATAGAAAAGGGAGTTCACACTCCTTCAAGTAAAGGAGACTTCGCTCTTTCAAAGCTGCATTTGAAAAGAAAACAGCAATCCAGTCATGTGTATCCAAATATATTTGGATCTTAATTTTAGATGCAACTGTCTCAAAGATGTAGTTAATTCTCGTGTCTGGCCAAGAGACATAATTTCAGCTATAACTTTTTAATAGCTTTTACTTTCAGGTTGTTTAGGTGTAACTCTCCTCGGTGTGCTAGATGCTGCAAATCACAGAATCATAGGATCATAGTATGGCTAGGGTTGGAAAGATCATCGAGTTCAAATCCCCATGCCATGGACAGGGACACCTCCCACTAGACCAGGTTGCTCAAAGCCTCATCCAGCCTGGCCTTGAACACCTCCAGGGATGGGGCATCCACAACTTCCCTGGGCAACCTGTTCCAGTGCCTCACCACCCTCACAGGAAAAAATTTCTTCCTGGTATCTAGTCTAAATCTTCCCTCTTCCAGTTTAAATCCACTACCCCTCATGCTGTCACTACATGCCCTTGTAAAAAGTCTTTCCCCAGCTTTCCTGTAGCCCCCTTCAGGTACTGGAAAGCCACTATAAGGTCTCCCTAGAGCGTTCTCTTTTCCAGGCTGAACAACCCCAACTCCCTCAGCCTTTCCTTGTAGAGGAGGTCTTCTAGCCCTCTGATCATCTTTGTAGCCCTCCTTTGGACCCACCCTAACAAGTCCTTGTCTTTCTTATGTTGGGGGCCCCAAAGCTGGACTCAGTACTCCAGGTGGGGTCTCACAAGAGCAGAGCAGAGGGGCAGAATCACCCCCCTCATCCTGCTTGCCATGCTTCTCTTGATGCAGCCCAGGACACGACTGGCCTTCTGGTCAGCGAGCGCACATTGTCATGTTGAGCTTCTCGTCGACCAATACCCCCATGTCCTTCTCCTCAGGGCTGCTCTCAATTCATTCTCTGCCCAGCCTGTATTTGTGCTTGGGATTGCCTCAACCCACGTGCAGGACCTTGGACTTGGCCTTGTTGAATTTAATGAGGTTTGCATGGGCCCACCTCTCAAGCCTGTCAAGGTCCCTCTGGATGCCATCCCTTCCCAACAGTGTGTCAACCACACCACACAGCTTGGTGTCACCAGCAAGCTTGCTGAGGATGCACTTGATCCCACTGTCCATGTCACTGAAAAAGATGTTAAATAACACCGGTTCTGGCACTGATCTCTGAGGAGCGCCACTTGTCACCATTGACCTCAACTCTCTGTATGCGACCATCCAGCCAATACCTTATCTGGTGGATGGTCCATCCATAAAATCCATATTTTTCCAATTTGGCCACCAGGATGTTGTGCAGGACAGTGTCAAAGGCTTTGCAGAAGTTCAGGTAGACGACACCAGTTGCTCTTCCTTTGTCCACTGATGCCGTAACTCCATCATAAAAGGCCACCAGATTCGTCAGGCACGATTTGCCCTTGGTGAAGCCATTCTGGCTACCAATCACCTCTCCTTCATTTTCCATGTGCCTAGAAGAAACTTAAGGAGGATCTGCTCCATGATCTTGCCAGGCACTGAGGTGAGACTGACTGGCACGTAGTTCCCCAAGTCTTCTTTTTTACCCTTCCTGAAAATGGGGGTTATGTTTCCCCTTTTCCAGTCAGTAGGAACTTCACTAGAGTGCCATGACTTCTCGAATACGACAGATAGTGGCTTGACAACATCATCTGACCGTTCCCTCAGGACCCACGGATGGATCTCAACAGGTCCCATGGACTTGTGCATCTTCAGGTTCTTCAGATGGTCTAAAATCCTAGCCTTTGGAACTATCACTTCCTATTCATGGACCACGCCACTTATTTTCCTACCTTAGAGTTCTGTCCACCATTCTCATTTAACTAGCTAAGAGACATCATTGCACTGAGCAACACCACTCCTGACTTCTTCCTGGCTCTATATTGATGCCATTACTCAAGGTACTTTTGAAAATGCAAACTGGTCTCCAGAAACATTTAGGCACTCTTGAATACTCCATCTTTGGATCATGGATTTCATGGAAACAAAGTCAAATGTTCTTAAAAACAGAAGGAAGGCAGGAAACATTCTGAAAAAAATAGTTCATGCTGATAATTCTAAAAAGTTATTTGTAAGCAGAATAATAATGAACTCATGGATTCGCAATACAATAAAAAATAAAATATCACGCACAGCAATTGCAATTTAAGCATCTATTTCAAAAAAACCTCATGAATCTGCAGGGATAACAATCACCTGGTAATGATGAAGACATTCCTGTGTGTCAGCATGAAAGTATGATATGTTTCCAAATATATTTTCCTTGGGTAAAAGAGAAAAATCGAATTATTTCATAGCACTTTGCCTCACTGGACCAAATTTATCTTTCTTGTAGCCTGATGATGTCAACAGAGTTACAGTGTGGATGAATACAGGTCATTGTTTGTGCAGTTGGCAGAGAGCGCATGTGTGGGAGGAGAAAAATGAGATCTTCTAACCCGGATTTGCAGAAAAAACATGAGTATGAGTTTAGACACATACTCCTATTAAAACCGCACCATAATTTTGTCACTGGAAGTTTCAGAACAAATAATCTCCAAATTAAACAGAATGAGGGCGTGTCTCCAAGCTATTTCCTGCACTGCTGTCAGCATTACTGCACGATAGAGTGTGACCACGTGATGTTGGACTTCAGATGTAAAACATGGGAACTGGCTTTTCTTCCTGGTTTCCAGACCATGAATTCCAGCTAAGCTAGGTGTCTGGTTTCTACCCAGAACTTACCTGGCACTAATTAAAGTTAAGAAAAAAATAAAAAATCCACGTGGAACTCTTGTCTATGTCTATTGCTTCATCCCCTGGGGAGCAGATTAAGTGCCATGCTAGTTATCCAGTTTTCTTCAGTATAAAGTTTCTCCTAAGTCCTAAAAAACTATTATCTGAAAAAGGATCCAAGTACAATGCAGAAAGCACAAGAACAAGCAGTATCTTCAGCTTCTAATATCCTGTGACTTTGGCATTTGCTGTACACCTCAGTGGGTCGTGTTGCCAGGGACTGATCCCATGTGTGCTGAAAGTCTTTGCCCCTCATTGGAGATCCCACTGCTGGACCACAGAGATAATCTTTACCACCTGCTTGACTTGCAGACTCCCTGGGAATATCCACTGTTTTTTTGCTTTGGGTTTTCATTGCCCAGTCAGCAATCAATGTATTTGTCTTCACAGTAGCAGCTTTGAGAAGCAGTAAAGTTTTCTGGATGAGTACCTGCAGTACAAGGTGGGACAGGCACACACACAGTCAGACAAAAACTGTTTCCATCAAGACAACTGAAGAGGTTGCTGCACTATAGCCTCCACCCAAGCTTCATTCCCCACTTTGCCAGCCTCTGCATTGCTTTGCAGAACTCCTTAGCATGAGTAGGAAACCAGAGCAGAGAGTTGTGGAAAAAGCACACCTACCATTTAGGAGTGAAACCACTGCATGAAGTGGTCTCTTTGTACATGGGACTGGGAGGAACCACCAGGCCTGGCATTTTGAAAGAAATGTAGCTTTCTCTGTCAATCCTTCCCCCAAGACGGAGTCATTTGTATAAAACCACTGTGATTTTTGGACCATATCTAATGTTTCCTAATAGGTGTTGGCAACAAAAATAAGCGTGTTGTCCTTATTTCTACAAAAGGTGAATGAAAATGAAAAATATAAAAGTTGGGGTTGGACCTTGAAGTACATTGGAGTAAGCTTATATGTGACAGAACAATTTCAAAACTGTTCTTCTCTTTCTGAATTTATATAAAGAAAAACCAAAAGCACTCCAGAAATCCCTACATATCTGTTTTACATATGCTGCAAATGAAAACTCGCAAGCTTCTGCCAAGGCAATTTGAGATTTCAGGTAGAATGAAATTCATGCCCACAGCCTAGTAGTAAGAAGTGTAAAGGAAAATATTTCTAGCAGCCAAATTTACTTTTCATAGAGCATATATACCTTCCGCACTCAGTCTGTGTAGCACACACACCTCTTTCAGTCCAAGGGAGGCATCCCCCACTTTCCTGCTCCCCCACTTAAGAAACAGTGCACCGTGAATTTGTTTATGGCCTCCATTTTATTAATAGTGGCAATCAGAGGAACTTTTATGGATACGTTTTGTTCGCTTCAAGCCTTGCTTTGTCTTCTGAGTTGGTGGGAACCCCCGCAGGACACTCATAAATGGACAAATTTACAATCTAGCCTGTGTAAAGTACCCACAGCAGCATCTACATCCAAGTTGTCTTTGTGCTCGTGCACCAGCTGCGATGCCAAAGGGCGTGGGGTCAGAGCAGAGGGCTTCCTCTGGCTTTCTACAAACTGGGACCAGCCAACCTTCATTTATCTACAGTTAAGGACTTGTTTTGGTTTCTCGGATCATGACTGCACAGAGCTGTTTGGATATTTTTAATCGAAAGACAAAGCACTTCCTCTTCCAAACTTGGTGCCTGCAAGGAGCATAACAAACTAATCATTCAGAATAATTAATTCTGTCAGAAAATTCTCTACAATTCTTACTAACGCTGAGTGTTTTGTAATCCTAATGAAAGGAAAAACCTGTCACTGTGATAATTTTCAATTGACCCACTTTCTTCAGTGGTTGGGGAGCTGGGACCATTGCTTGTTTTTATATTTGAGGTCCATAAGAATGAAAATTATATCCGTAAATCTTGCATTTCAGCCTTGTATTTCCAACTCAGCCTCCAAAGGAAATGTTAGCTAGTCAAAAGAGCCCAGTAAGATTGTCAAATCGATCATTTGTATATGTGTAGCAGAGTGTCTTTCAGTTACCTGTGACTTTAGTTTCAAAATTTTCCCAGGAGAGGGAAACATTACTTCTCCCCATTTGCAAATTGGAATCTGAGATGGGGAGAATACAAGCAGCTTGTCAAGGCTGTGGAGATAGTCCTTGCAAAGCCAAGGACTGGAATCCAAATCCTGAGCACTCTAGCCTGGCATTCGAAAACACAACCTCCTTGTGGGTTTTAGTGTAATACAAGAAGATTAAGATTGAGAAAACATTTCTAGAACAAGTTTTTATGAGAAAGTGAGGAAAACAAAATATTAGTTTCCTATCTTTGTCTAATATAGTAAGCACTTAACTACCAACCTCAGTGAGAAAGCTGACAAATAAGCCCAAACAAAACCAAAAAGCACTTAACTGGAAAAATGTCCCAAGTACTTCAGAGATTTTTCATATTGCCATGCTTTGAGGTCATCTATTTCTTTTGCATTTGACAGATGAAAGTTAAATGTGGCAGACAGTTGCATCTCTCATTACTGAAGACAGAATGGTATCGGAAATTTGTTCTTCAATATGCAGCCTTTTATTTCTAGGTCACTAATTTGAATCGATCCCTGATCAATGGTGACTGAAAGGCATTCATATCCGGCAGCTGTTCTGTGGTCTGTGTTAAATGAGGGAGCATCTTAGTTATTTCCCAGCAGCAGACCCTCTCTAGCACTACCAGAACAAGCTGGCAGTTTTCATAGAGAAGCTACGGACTGATTGCACGTGGCACTTGCAGATATCTGAAAAGTAATTAACCTATTTTTGTTCTGTTTTTTAAGGAGGGCATTTTTTTTTCCAAGTTATCCATATTTTTTCCATGGTGGACTTTTTCAATATTAAACAGTATCATCTTCCTGCTTTTGTATAAATGCATTCTGCTGCATTAAACATCATGACTGCAGCTGTGATGCTGCCAGCAGCGATCAGAGGTTGGTTCTTTATGAGGAGTGCCAAAACAACAAGCATAGGTAGTTTCTGTAAGTGGGATTCACATCCTTTGACTTCAACCATCTACAATTATATATATGTCATCTGTTTGGTCTAAATGAATCATCTAGTCTGCTATGGTACTCCAAATCTCTTGATTAAAAGATGCATCAACAGACGCTTTGTCCGTACCAAGGGTAGGTGTTATCTGGTTACAGAAGAATTCCACTCTATGTCTTCAACATTTTTTTACACTCCCTTCTGTAACAGCTGCAGAAACTCTCTATCACTGCACAGAATATACTGGCTTTGATTATAAGGATGCATGTCTATTGTCTAGAAGACACTGTTGTTGAGAAAGGCAAGTTTAATTGCTAGATTCATATTTTCCATGCACCAGATTCCTGGTGAGTAGGTGAAGATGATGAAATACAGTGGGGTTTGTTGTTTTTTCTTCTAAATTTCTCCCACCACTCTGACATGACCTCTCAAAAAGTTGGCATATGGTATACAATGCACAATACTTCTACTCCCAAAATATCTCTGCTTTGAACAATGCCTTCCACAAATTGCTGTCTCTGGCATTGTGCTGAAGCCTAATCATTCATCCACCCACAAAAAAATTCTAGTCTTTATTGCAATCCTTTCTTCCCTTTTTCCAAACATGTTAATACCTGCTGAACAGAAACAACATTAAAAAATCATAGTAACTGTCTAGTGCCACTAGTTCCCCAAATAATGAGTTGTTGAGTTTTTCTTTTAGCTTTTTGATAACAATACCATGTAGCCAAATTGTCTGGTAGCATTAAAAAATTGTCAGAGGAAGTGTATAACTTGGCTGTAAAAACTCACTTGGCATGAAGGATCTTAGACCAAAACCAAGTCTGCTTTACAAATATAAAATCCTTCTTTTGGCTTCTTTCCATGACCTCAAAAGCAGCCTTCATTGTTTTCAGAGACATGTTGCAAGCCAGTAAACTACGATGTGTCTAACTATGCTTGTGAAAAGAAAGCAGGGACAATGAGAAAAGAAACCTAAAGTGCCTTCAAGATTTCATGTAGAAACAAGTTTATTTTTAAATAGTATTTTAAGGAATTTCATAGGCATTTAATTCACAGCCTCAAAGTTCATTCATAATATTGCACATGAAATATACTTCATTATACATTTTCTTTTTTTTATTTTTCTTGAAGCCACTTTTTCTAGCATCCTGGGGAGTGTAAGGGGAGATACATGGTAATTACCTAGTCTCTGCAGGTGAACAGAAAACCTAAAAAAGGAGAAAATTTTGTTCTCTATTATATCCATATAAATGTGGGTTATTTATACTTAGAGTTAATAGAGTTACTCTTGATTTAGTTTTATGTGACCGAGAAGGTTATTACTAATAACTATTATATGTACTGCCCAAGCAAATTGGAAACTTTGGTCAGGAATGAGGACCCCATTGCTTTAGACATTGTACTAATGGGAACAAAAAATATTTCAAGGGTCTGAGTGCTTACACTGTATGGAATCAGACAGCCTGATGGGACAGCTGAAGGAAACTATGTAATAGCACTGGCCAGTGGAATAGATTTTTTGAGATCAGAAAATGAAGGAGGTTTGCATGTGTTTATGGGGATTTCCTCACACACCCTGTAGGAGAGAAAGATGAAAAATTGGAAATGCATGTCTGAAAATTGAAAAGGAGATGATGGAAACTGATATTACAGTCCAAACGGAGGCAACAGTAAGCCTTTTAGTACTGATTACAGTGTCATTTAAGCATGAATAGGGAAAAGCAGTGCATTTTTTACTGTGGAGAAGGAGAGTGTAAAGAGATGAATAGAGTTATGACAAACTGAAGGCAACAGATAGGGATAACGATCTTGACAGAAGCAGTCCAAATAGACATGGAGGGAGCATGGCTGTATTTGCCAGGAACAAAAAACACAGGATACTGCAGTAACAGATATGTGACTGCAACACCCAAAATGGGTCTGGATAAGAGTTTTAGCTGTATGGATGACAAAAAGAAGCCTGTGCTTGTGACACAACACTAAAAAAAAAATAGCAAGGCATCGACATATTCTGGAAATGAAGACCCGTGGAGACATGATCTGTAGAGCACGTCACTCTCTGGAGCGAAGTGGCAGGCCAGATGGTTCACGGCGATAAAAAGGAGAGGCTGTGGGGCACACTGAGGACATAGATGTAATTGTTGCAGCCATGCAGGTCGTGGGCTGACTGACTAAAAGGTGAGGGAAACACTGCAAAGGAGGGGGGAAGGGTAATGGAGATGCAGGAGCCCCAGCTGGAAGCCAGCTTTTGATGCCCTGTTCATACCAAGCAGCACTTTATCTTCCTGCCCCTCAAGTGCTGTTTATGCACACACCAAATGCAGTACCTTCATCACACTCACAGCACTTTTACATGCACACAAGTGGTAAAATCTGCTCCTCTGTGCTCTGGAAGACAATTCGTGAAGCATTTAATTCACTATGTCTTTAACACATTTTTATTTTTTATTTAGGTGTTTCTGGGAATACCTATATATCGTGAAAATTACTGCCTGGGATAGCTTTGGACTTAGATTTCTTGTGCTCTAACACACTGATTTCTATCTCACTACTGAGATAGCTCAGAATTAGCTCATTAGCCCTCTGAATCTGGTTCAGAATAAGCCACTCTACTGAAAATCCAGATTTTAAAACATCTGACTTTAACCAATCATACTTTTACTGATGAACCATATTCTGCTAAGAAACAGAAAAAAAAAACCAAAAAAAACAACACATATTAAGCATACCAAATGTGCTGGGATTTCAGGTTACAATTCTCTGAACTCATTTGGAATCTCCAATTTCAGCCAGAGCCCTCCTAGTTGTACCCTTTTCCTCTCCACCTATCCAGAGATGTTTCCTCTCCTCAGTTTGATTCTAAATATCTGGGGTTTGCATTTGCATACAAATACAGATGGATTATGCATATAAAGCTATGATTTTGGCACTCAAACATGTATCAAACCAAAATATTTTTAAGCCAGATGCTCATGCACTTTTTTCCTGACTCAAACAGGAAAAATATTTTTTTAATGTGCCTTGCTGGTGTTCTTAATATACATCGATATATACACTGGTGTTCTTAATATACGCTTGTTCCTAAAGAATGAAAATTATTTCTCTGCCTTATTTATATAAAAGGGCTTTTATTGATTAAAGTCACATTTATTCTAATGTTTTAGAGATTTGGGGGGTTTATTCTTTCACAGCTTTTTTAGTTATTCCCTTAGTGCAATCCATCCCCCTATTTTTTTCTTTGCATGTGATAAATCAAGTTACTTTTTCACTCTGGACTCCATTATGGGATCACAGCGGCTATACAAACCACACGGAGTTAAGCAAACAAAGGAATTTTTTCATTTTCTCTTTCATTCAATAAAGTTCCATTTTCTGTCACCCTGCAACCTTTTGACCTGCGTCCTAATGGCACTGGTCACTCAAGGGCAAAAGTTCAGCCATAAGTTGAGTCTGTATGTGTTAGTGCCGGGCAGGGAGATGGTCAGTTCTTGCTTCCTGTTGTCTCCCCTCAAACCCTGACATCGCTCTCCAAACCGCTGCCCTTGCCCCTGCTGTGAGCTCCCCCCACTCCATCCCTCCCTCTGTGAAGGAGGTAAGGAGGGCTTGGAGGAAGCTTTACCCCAGCCTTTTGTTTGTCTTGCAGCTGTCAACAAAAAACACTGGCTTAGTTTCTTGCTCTGGGGGTAGAAAAAACAAGAGAGAGACATCTAGCAGCGATACTTTGGACCAGCAGTCAGTGCTAACTTACTTCTGACAGACATTTTGGTGACTATTACATTTTCCTTTACTCAGAATCTGTAAGTTGCCCGTATTTCTGAGACAGAATATGAACCCTTTCCTTGGTCTGGGGAGTGCTTGCACAAATTGTTTCGGGATATTAGCTCCTGGTGTGAGTGGTGAACTCCCTGTTTACCCAGTTTTCAGAACGATTTTTCTAGGTGCTCTGAATGCAAATGATACCTCAGGTACACCCACCTCTCCCAACGCCCTTCAGCGGACTTTTCCAGCTGGTCTGGAAATGACCTGCTGATACATTTCTGCAGGCCACTAGCATTGTGCACATCCCCCCAAACTCATACTGCTGGACATGGTATCCCCCTCCAAGTCAGTAGCTCTGGCATGATGTGCTTCCCTCTCTTTCATAAGAATATGACACTGTCCAGTACAATAGCTCCTCCCAGCCAGTTCCTCCCAGCCTCCTCTTGGTTGCTAAACCTCAGGCAGCCTGTCCTTCATCACCAGACAGCAGGCCACCAGTTGTCCAGTGAAGTCACCCATACCCAATACACCTGCTTGAAAGGGTGAATTGGCTCAGAGGTGCAGTGTAGGAGTAGCTCATACACTGTTGAAGGAGTTTCCTCTGTCCCTGATCAAGGGCACTGGTGAACAAGGTGTTGCTGAGTCCATTTCTGGCTCTCTAGACCTGCAGGGACAGAGCAGACTCTGTGCAGGGGAGGAGAAGACAGCAAGAGACACAGATCAGGGATTGGATAGGCTTGGCATTAAATAAAACCTCAGCCTTTCCTGGAACAAAACTTTGGATTAAGGGTCTGACAGGCTGTTGTAGCACAGCCTCTTATCTTAAAGGACCAAATTATGCTTATCCAGTAATATTCTATTTGTGAACTTGAAATGATACAAGGTGTGATCTTGGCCCAGAATGAGGGCTGGTAACAGTGCAGATGGTGCTGTCCCCCACCGTCTCTCCTCCGGATGACCAGGCTTTATCATTTCCAGAATATCCAGCAGCTCCTGCAAGCAGCAAAGAGGGCCCAGCTTGTGGAGGAGCTTTGTTGAAAAGAGAGCAATCAGGCAGCTTACAACTTTGCCAAGAGCCAACAGCTCCATAATAACCACAGACGTTAGGACTAACCATGTTTCCTGATAGAGTAAAACCAGAGGTACAGGAAAAGTGGACCAGCAGCTTAAAATAATGGTCAGAACTATAAACTGCAGAGGGAACACCATAGTCTCCCCCCATCCAGCTGTTTTACTTCAGCCACAGTCATACTTTACTTCTTCTATATATGTGAGAGATGACTACACTGGCTAAACATCCACTAATTTTGCAGGTTCCTACAGCTTCAACATTAGAGACCTGAGTTAGGGAAACAGTGCCTGCAAGGATCAAGCCATAAAGGGCACCTGGATAGACAGTAATAAAGATGGTGAGCGCCTGTTTCTTAAGGTAGAGGGACCAAGGGCAGCAAATGAGAAGGAAGCCCCGGGCATGTAACCCTGCAGGAGAGCATGGAAGAATACTTGAGAGTGATCTCTTTGAAGATTTATGCTTACTTTTCCCTAATTTTATCTCATATATGATACAATTAGCTGAGATCAAAGAGAAGTATAACTAGTAGTCCCAAAGTTTGTTAACTGGACTTCTGCAGAAACACGTTGGTCCTTCAGAAGACCTTGTTTCTAAGGGCCAAGATAAAACATTGCCCATATTAAGTTCTCTGTCTTTTCCTCAGTAACCTGCTGAAGGCCATTAACCCAGTAAGAGCCTCCAGGTGCATTTAATCTGAGAGGACCAAGAGAGACTCCAGATGGCCCCATAAACGCGGGAGCTGGCTGACTATGCCTAATCTGGGCTGTTCCTAGAAAACAGAGAGGTCTGTATCAAAACTCTTTTGAGCTGCCAGTTCTGCATGCTGCAAACTGGATTTGGAAGAAAACAGGCCAATAGGCAAAGGTTTCCTTCATGATTTTAAGTCTCCTAGCAAGAATGGCCATTGGGAGTGTCCTAAATGGGTGAGCTGCAGTCTTAATCCAGTCAATGCAGCTATAAATATAGGCTGAGCTCTAAGCATAGGTGCAATCCTACTAGCTCCAGTAGAACTCTTTGCATACTGAAGCTAAGCCCATGCACAAATGCTTGCTACATAGGATAAATCAATCAGGGCTCTATCTACTAGTGCACAGAGAAATGTTCTATGAGCCTTAAAACTTTTCAGTCCAGTAAAGGAAGGTTCAAACTGCTCTATTTTACTCTATTTTGAAGTGATTTGTAAAGATTTATACACAAATTGTTACAATACACTGTAAGTTCAGGCAGTTGTGTGGGTATAAAATTAATTGGAACAAACTTGAGCTGTTAGGATTAACTGAACAAACATATCAAGCGTTAGTCCGTGGGATTTTCAGTGGTCTCCAGTAATGTTATAAAATCCAGGTACTCTAATCTCCAGGGATTTAAAACAAACAGTTAAAATCAATTTAGAGCTGATTATCACGCAAATCATTAATGACCTGGTAAATGGAGATCTGGCTTGGCTGCTGGGGAAAATTGGCATAATGAAAAATAATGTACTAAATAGATTTGCATATGAACACAGAAGCCTCATTTTCCAAAGTTCACCATACCATTTAGAGGCTGGCACCGATCCCAAGGCCAAGCAGCCTTGGGATCCTAGGGCTAGTGATACCTAGAGCAGGCTGACCATGCCCACTCTACATAGCAGTTGATTCAGAGTCTTCTTCAGTACTGTGCATGCCTGAGATGCTCTTGTTACTCACTTCATGTTTTGTTCCAGTTAAAATTGTCTAAAAGAGCATGGAGACCGTGTCACAGCTGCCAGGGAGGACTGACAGTATTTTTTGTCTTCCTCAGCAGGTGCTATGAAGGCCTGTATAGGGGTTTGAGGGTTGGGATGCTGCCAGAGGATTGTTTAGGGTAGATTGAGGTCAGATTGGTACAGTCATGTCCTCTGAAATGAATCCTCCTTAGCCACTCCTGAGCTTTGTCACAGCAGCAGCTAACTGGGGCAGTCCAAAATGGAGCTGGGGAATGAAATGGTAGTTAAGCAACGGGGAAAATCAAGGATCGAGTGCTTGAGGGGATTTTGGCCTCTCTTTTGTTTATCAGGGTAGTCACAGTCAGAAGAATGCCTCGGAAATAAGGGAGGAAATGCAGTTACCCAAACATTTCAGCTTCTGCAGTGTGTCTGTTAAGGTTCAGGTCACTAGAGAAGTCGAACAGATTTAGGTGATACATTTGTACAAGCTGTCAGACAGGAGCCAACATCAAGGTTTTTAATGAAAGATGAGGTTCCTACTTAATCACCTTACTCTGACAATTAAACCTTTTGGAAAAAGGCAAAAAGACATGTATCACAAGACCTGCGATCATTAACGTTCTAAGGTAATTACCTTCTATAGAAATTGTTTTCTGGCAGGCATTGGTACAGGTTCTTCTGGGAAAAGGAGGGGTGTTTATGTGTCCTGTATAGCTGTATTTTCTTTTATATATATATATATATATGTATTACCAGATATACACAGAAATGTCCTGCTAAACTCAGGTTAAATCTTTACATCTTTACACTTTGCAGTCAGTTTATTCTGGATCTATTTATCAGATGCACATTAAAACATTTTCCACCCATAATGGATTTCTAACAAATTACCATAAAGTAAAAATATATTACTTATAATTTGTATTTCATATTATTGAAATAACAACAAAAAAAATAATCAAGACATAAAGTCATAGCTGTTTTAGAAAACATTGTTCGCATATGAGCCCTTAAACAGGAAGGTATTTCTGCAATAACACTTCATTTCGCATTTTATAAAAAATTTACAATCTGATAATAAAATGCAATTAAAAATGGAAAGTCATTATTTATAAACGTTCTTTAAAATATACATAGGTGACCGTAAATACCCATATAGTTGTAACTTCTTTTATAACCATATATCCTCACATTCCAACATTTTTTTTAAAGTTGGGTTTGTGTATCAGCAGACCAAGAAGGAAAACAGCTCACATTGCCACTTGGCAGAGTTTAAAAGTAGGTTGGATGCAGTAGTTACCAGCAATTAATCGCACAAGTGTCACTCTCGAAACTTGAGAAAATCACAGCTCACATGCTGCAAGTTCCTCACTGACACTCTTTTTGTCTCATAGAGGAAAAGCAAGGTAAATATCCATGTACTCTTCAGCACTGAGGAAGATGACATTATTTGCCTTACAACCCAAAAATAATGTTAAATCACTGCAGAGGGCAGCTGTGAAGTGTACGGTCTGCCCCAACCTCACTCAAGGCCTCATGTGGCTCATTAGCTTGTCTGGACCCTAACAGCAGCACAGAATTCAGCTTGGGTGTGCTTTTCAGGTTTTGCTGTAGCTGCACCACTAAATCCTGTCCAGGCTCTAACACTAAAATCTAACTTGCACATATGCCTACCCAAACTGCAACCCCCATGCCAAACGCAGTGTAAACCTACCCTGGAAATGACCTAGAAGACCAGACATTGACTTGAAGTCTAGGAGACCTGGCTTTCATCACTAAGGAAAATGCATCTTTGAATTATGGGAAGATCTTACTAATCAGCTATTAGCTCTCAACTAATGTGTTTTTTGGAGGACTGTCTGATTGTACCATTGTCTCTTCCCTTTTTATTGTTAATCTGCCAGACCCAGCTGAAGTGAGACATCTCCCAAGCAGGTTGATTTATGCCAGGGAGACTTTCTGGACTGCTGAAATCAGGAAAACAATTTGGCACCCAGCTTCTACTATTTGCAAGGAAAAATGTAAGGGGGGAAAGGGGAGAGGAGGGGAGGAGGACATGCTTGAAGAAAGCTAAGAATCGCTAATAACGGTTTGGCAGGACTGTTAATAGCTTTTCTTCTTATTCTGATATTCCATGTTGATAACCCAGTGGCTTGTTAATTGATTAATTGTTTATCAAAAAGTTTGCACCTCTTTGAGTGGCTTTCCGTTGTTTCTGCTATTTTTATTACCCCATCACTGTTAGCTTCTAAGTACTTACTGGCAAAGTGGCACACATGTGGTTAACACATGAGTATCTATGAATTCTTTAACAGGGCCTAGGGAATGATTCTTAAAACTGTCTGTCTACATGCTGTCTCATTTTTACTAGGAAAGGAGGGGTAATTTGAAGACGGACACTTGTAAATTGAATTTACTAAAGCAAGAGATCCATATTGACTGTAGTCAAGCATGCTTGCTTCAGACCAGAGTTTAGGGAGACCCTATGATGGGAAGATATAATGTATACTAAATGATGTTACTGTGGCTCTAAAAAGAGAGGGATTCTTCAACCGCCAGCCTCAGAAACAAATACTTTAAAAGCGTGGTTTTTACAACCCTTTCCTGTCTCTTCGGTATCACAAGGGATGTGTTTGAAGTGAAGGCAGATGCAGGCCAACATCCAGGTTTCACAGCACTATAGTTCACGGATGCACTGGAAGATGCCAGGGCTTGTTCGTCACCTGTGCAGTTTTTTCCCCAAAGTGAGGACAAAGCACAGCCACCTCCCACCCTAGCGTGCAGCCCAGAGTTACTGGGGTATGGATCTACGAGACACACTGCCCAGATCACTTAGCCTTCACTGGGGACATGGCCCAGGTGACCCTGAGAGAGAGGACACAGTCCTAGAGGAGGGACCCAGCCATAGAGCCAGCCAAAGAAAGACCCTGAAAACAGGAAATGGAAACAAGGACTGCATCACATTCTGTTATTGGCAATTTCAGACAACTGCCACCATTGGAAACTACAGTCTGGAGGGCTCACTGCCTACCACCACCTTTCGTTAACCATTTTCCAGACCCATGCAAGGCAGAACAAGGGCAGTTTGGGTCCATGCAACTGCTCATTTAGGCATTATGAGAAGTGAAGACTAAAAGTCAAAGTCCATCAGTTTCAAACTTCCAGACGGATTTTTCTCTTTTCTTTCTTCACCATGGCAGTGATTAACCACTGGCACAAACTACCCAGGGAAGTGCTGAGTCCTTCATCTCTCAAAGCCTTTAAATTAAAATGTCCTTCTGGGATATACACTTTTTAAAAAACAGGCTATGGGTATCAGCGTAGGAGTTAACTGTAAGAAATTATGACATCTTTAGATGAGGTAAGAGTGGGTTATCTAAGGCCAGAAAGGAGCATTATGTAAACAAACAAGCTTGTAGAGAAGACTTCCCTCAGTAACACCTTAATTTTTTCTCTGTTCTGACTTTTATAATCCATCAGCCTCTTAATATTAGCACCTAAACATAAAATCCTAGTATATCTTGGACAGTGCCATAGGGATAAACACAGAGCAGCGAGTACCAAGATCAAAATTTCTCATTCCATTCAAACATTGAATTTCTGGAAAAGCCAGGTCTTGACTAACCTAATGCTACAGTAAACACTGTAGGGGACTTTTTATTGTTTCTTTTAACAAAGTCTGCATGATCCCACTAATTTTAAGTAAAGGCATGATTTTGACCTGCAATCTCCCTCTCTCTTTGGGGTTGCGGCTTTTATCCAGAGCAACTCCCAGACAACCTTAGTTGCGGAAGTGACCCTTGTTATTTGCAACTAAACAAAACTAGTTAAAGAACTCTAAGGGAAAGCTAGAAAGAGGGTAAGTACTAAAACCTCCCTGCACCATTTCCCTGTACCTTTAGCAAACAGAGAAGTCCTTCACAAGGTTGGGCAATGTTTCCCAGGCAATTGCATAGATAACAAACTGGTGGTGCCCAGACAGTGGATCTCTCAACATCACTAATTTGCTGAGGATGGAAATGAGACTGTATGTGCCTAATGTATCCTGGAGCTTGACAGAGGCAATTCTGCATCCAAACTGTCAGAGAAGAAGTGGAACAACAGGCAACCCTCTTCCCTTGCAGACAGCTGTAATAAAGACATGTCCCTATCCACTATTTGTTGAATGAGACCTAGATGATTGTAATCCTGTTGTAACAACACAAAACCAAAACTGAATTCATTCATTTTATTGAGCCCCTTAGATTGACTACAACAATAAAGTGGTAATACCTGTCCTCCACTGATTTTATCTTTATTGTTCACAGCTTAATTGTCCCTCTAGCACTAGGATATACAAATATATTATTAAAATGAGACATCTGGCAGTGGCCCTAAATGCATCTATGTCAGGAATTTACTGTGCATTACTTGTAACAGTAAATCTGTTGTGCACATCTGCAGTGGCAGAAAAAATCGCATCTGACAGCAATGATACAAAACACTCACAGGAGCTTTGCAAAGGCACGAGACTGAATGAATCCAGGCTTTTACAGTCCTTTATGATCTTCACTGAACCTGATCGAGCTGAAGAAACCCATTTTATGGCACTTTTCTCAATTTCAAATCAACCATATTTTCCTGAAGCAGAACACCAAGAAATATTTCAAATACATATGCCTATAATTCATTATTTCTCATGGCACTTCTTACGAACTGGAAATTGTGTAAATGTTTGTGTGCTTTCTGGATTGGGCCCTAGCTGTTTTGTTTGCCAGAAATAATCTTAGACACTCACAAATGAACCCAAAAGACTCCTAAACAATCTGTGGGGCCAAGATGCTACCTCAAAACTTGCTTCCTTTAACAGACATTTATAAGACAAGGATTTCCTTAAAAAATGCTCAGCACTATTCTTGTAATTAAGGAAATGTTAGCATTTCTATATAGTTTCCTCTTATCCTAGGTTTAAGAAAGAGGGGGAAAACAATTGCCTTGGAGCAAAACTTCACATTTAAAATCTCATTTGAGGAATTATTGTGAGTTTTACTTGATGGGTACACAGTTTTGTTTTGTATAGTCAATGTTCCCAAAAGTCTGGTAATATTGAAACGACAGAATTAAAAATTAAAAATTCTAATCCCCTCCTGGCCTCCCCAAGTAAAAAAGAAAAAAAACCCAAGGAATTCCTTAATATTCCTTTTTTTTTTTTTTCGGTATGAGGATCAAAGTTATAACGTGGAAAAATAATTTACACTTTCATTTTAAACATGCAAGGTCAGATGTACTTTTTTCAGGTCCAATAAGGAAAAAAAAGACATGCTAGTATGAATACTTGCAGTATGTCACATTAAAATAACAGATTTAGTCTTAACAGCATATGTAATGTCTATTATCTGAGATATATAAGCTTTCATAGAACGAGTGACATTGAACTCATCAAGTTACAGAAAAAAAGGACTTTATAAACAAGAGCACAGACTTGCATTGCGTTTTACAGTGGGGTGTTTTTCAGACATAACCTTAGTTTTTCATAGTTATACAATAAAGTAGCTACTTAGTGATATTCTCCTCTGGTAATTACTTCTCATACATCTGACTTCATGTGTACGGATCTAAAATAGTGCTGTCCAATAAGCGAGCCAGAACACTGGTTTTGTCTGCTGACAGGACTGATTAACAGTTTTTTTCTACATTTCTAGAGCAAGGCTATATTCTGTCATGTATTCTTGTTCTTCTCAAAATAAACAATAAGTACTTCTTAGTATAGACTCAGAAATTACTTTTTAATTTCTGTAGGCCTGTTTTGCTTGAAAATTGCTTTTCATTACAGTGAAGAACCAGCTCAGATATCAATAAATGTTTTATTGTCTTAATATATGACCCAGGGGAAATAACACTACATCTCTAAATTCTATCTTTGCTGTTTCATCAGACCAGTAATTCCCTATCTGGGTGAAACAAATGACAAGTAAATCATGAAACACCCCTATATATTCTAGATATGGTTTTGCAAGTCACAGGGGGAATCCTGCAATTCTTCCTCGAGCAGGAGAAGAGAGCAGAGGCTCTGTCTGTGAACAGACAGCTAACTCATACCAAACCATGAAAGTACCTGATCAGGAGGGGAAAAAAACCCAAACCAAAACAAAAAACTATGAAGCTGCACAAATGAGCAAAACAGAGTGAGTTACATGCTGAGGCGAGCACACCCACATACTCCTGGCACAAAAGCGTGGTAGCTAACCACCCTGTTACAGGGACACGCCAGCTGCAGAGAAAGCATTGCTCATTTTAATTGCCAGGAGCGCCACTTCTCAACTAGCAAACATCTGAAATATGGGAGGCTTTTAGGAATATCAGGATCACCACTTAATATTGTACCAGAAATATAAAATAATAATATAGTTTGGTTACATAAAATGGAACCTGTACTAACTCAAGACAACTGGCTTTACGTGCTTCTTGCAGCATACAGCTCCTATTAGCAAGATGCCTGTTTTAGAATTAATTTATATTTCCAAGTGGTCTGTATCACAGCAGTAAGCAGTATGGTAAGCTTATATTTTCTCTACCTTGTCACATGCATGGTCTTTTGCCAACAGATATCATGTGAGAATCCAGGATTAATCTCAAACATTTTGTTGTACTTTTGGACAAAGGGTGAGTAAACCCTTTCAGTAACACAGGTTAACATCAGTCCCGCTATGCTTTGTCTCTGCTTGACTTAGGATACCAGCACCATTCCCTGTTCCTTGGATCCAGATAAATCATCTCCCACACTGGAGTGTGCAGCCTTGTGTCATGTGGAAAGAAACCATCAGGAAGAGCAAGATTACAAACCAGCATAAGGACAGGAAAGAAGAGCTTAAGCAGAGTGTGTTCCTCCAAACTAAAATCTGGCCAGCTCCCAGGAGTTAATATTTCCACCCATGAAAAAATTAACTCCCTTGAGATCCAGAACAACAGTAACTGCTCACGGCATTACTCTTGTATCCCATCGGAAGGACAGTCCTTTAAACAGTGTTGCATACCTGGACAGTGGGGCATAAATTCAGTATTGACAGAGGGAAGCTTGCCACCTACTGAATCACCACCTCAGTCATGCAGTAGCTGACCCACATATTAGAGAGCTGGGAGCCTGCTCTGCCGTGCTGGAAACCATCGGTGATGATGCTATGCCGAGGTCTGAGGCAGAGGAACTTCACAGGTTGCAGGTTTTCCATGTTGTGGTTCCCTGGCACAGGAAACATGAAGTGTACACAACAGGCTATAAAATCCACTTTTAGTATAAACCACGGAGCTTGACATGCATGAGGCTTGAGAAAATAGTTTCCATTTTCTGTAACAGTGATAGTGTATACAACTTCTATCTGTGAATCTAAAATACAAACTTGGATTATCTAAACATCCGCCTGCAAACCTCTCACAGCTGCAGAACCCCTGAAGGAGCTGAAGGAAGAAACATGGCAATGGTTAGCGCTGCATTTTTACCACTGGAAAAATAATGACTGATGTTTATTAAAAGCTTAAAACTATTTGAGAGGTTTATTCCACGCCATTGAAAATGTTACGGTGGTGGTGAGTCTTGAGCTCATGTCAGTTTGCTTTCTGTTGCTGCTTCTTTCATTACTGTTGGATGAATCTGACTTACTACTTGAAGATTTGCTGCAGATGTTTGCAGAACGAGTTTGAGTTAACTTGTGCCAGTTAACCTGGTGCGTGCTTGCAGGCTATGCTCAGCAACACTGACGGAAACAAAAAGTAACAGGTAGGATAAACTTCATCTAGGGTTTATTTTTCCTTTAAATACTTAAAATAGCAGTACAATATGGTTAAGCGAGAATCCTAGTTTCAATGCTCCACATTTCACCATTCCTTTATTTATTTATTCTTTTGACTTCAGTTGCCTGCAAGCTTCATCCATCCCAAGGCGTGGTGATAAAAGCATTCACTCTACCGGCTCCTGTAGGATTGCTGCCTCTCTGAGCTCAGGACCCCTCTGTCTGATGGAAAATCGGTGAAAAACATGCTCTGCTGAGGGCAGGTCAGTGTAGAGCATGGCATTCCTGGCATGGTGGATCTCCCATTTTAGCTAATGGGTTTGGTCCTCACTACTCCAGCAGCACTTAGGAAACAGAGCCCGTTTGGGGCCGAGGGCTGCAGCTGCAGTTACATAGGGTATAGTGGTACTAAATCACGGGAGTTAAGTGTCCAGCGTGTCTGCAGAGGGGACATGCGGCAAGGAAAAGTGACAGAGACAGCATGTCAGCCACCCCACACCAGACATGGTTCAGGGAGCCCGAGTTGCAGACGGGCCCCAGGCCTGGCTTTTGTGAACAAGTTAGACAGGCAGGTTTTATTTGCATGAAAATAGACTTTAGGAAGCCATTAAAATGTAACAAAAAAGTATTTAATGCCCTAGGGTGTTCCGAGTTTATATCAACCTCTTTATTAGACCTTTCTTTTCTCTTTTTTCTTCTCCTCCCCTCCCTTGGCATGACTCTGTTGCACAAACAGCCTATACGGAAAACAACGCAGCCTGGAAACACCTAGCTCTCTCTCCGTCCTCTTTTGCTTTTGGCTTTTGCAGCTGCTGTTTTCTCAGTGTTGTCTTGGGGCAGTTTCCTGTTGCCATAGCTGATAGCCTGCCAGCGCCTGCCTGGGCCTTTCAAGTGTCAACACTGCGAAGTTTGCTGCGATAGCCAAACTCTTGTTAATGAGATATAGCAGCTGGGTAGGGGTGAACCACTGAGATGTATAAAGGCATGCCGCTGGTGCAGGAAGCAATGCCTTTTGAATCTTTTCAGTGCTCTGAAAGCATTCAAATCAAAGAGGGTATGTTGTATTCATTAATAAACCAAAGTTCCCATGCAACTGTGTTAAAGCCCGTAGTTTAACTTTGCATGGACAGGTGAATTTTTCAACAGTGTTTTACACCGGAAGACAAAGGGCAAGAAAACAAGAGTTTATGTACTGCCAAAGGCGTTACTTCCCTATCTAGCAGCCAGACAGAATTGTTAAACTGGGCTAGGTATTTGCCATTTCCTGACAATAAAAGCTTCTTTTTTCCTTTATTTTTTATGCTTCAAAGCTCACAGCAGCCTCCTTGATCTCTGTCTCTCACACTTTTTTAGACCCCTTCCTTATTTTTTGGTAAACCATGATTAAAGACTAAAATTAAAAAAAAAAAAAAAAGAAGAAAAAAAGACAACCTGTTAAAAAAAAAGCCAAAGAACCTGTAGATGGGATTAATGACCAAAGCTGTTTTCATTCAACTGAGTAGTCCATGTGATCAGTATTCTGCATCTGTTTTGCTATAGCAGAACACAGGAGTACCCAACAGCTGGGCAAAACAGGCAGAAAGCAAAACCAAAAGAAACTAGCATAGAGTGCAAAGTTTTAAAGGAAACATGAGCCAAAGAGCATCTTAAGTCTTTTCCAGGATTTTTTTTAAATTGGGTTGGGACTTTATTTTCTTCTCTCTCTCTTTTTTCTTTTCTCTTTTTTCCCCTTCTTTTTTTTTTTTAATAGGAAAGGGGCAGCTGGGGAAAAGACTGAATGCTAGGAAAACATGTTTAAAACTGAAACAACCACAGTAATAATAGTGACAAAATTGCTTTGGAAAAGTTAAACAAAAAGAAGTGTTAGAAACAGGAAAAGGCCATATGGCTCAACACCCTGCCATTTTCTGGTTTATCTTAATTGTTTCCCTCACTTCTCCGCAAATGAATACAAGTGTCTCAGACTTATTTATATGCTTTCATTTCCCTTTCACAGTAACTTGTTCCAAGGTAATTTAAGCCAAGCCACTTAAATGATATTTAGCTATTTGACTGTTTAGAGAACAGCAGTTTAGCTATACTAATCAGCCCACTGCAGCTACTGTCCTTGTTTTCAGAATTTAGTTACACCAATCAACTGCTTACTACATGGCCCTCTTTGGGGTAAACTAAGTCACGCAGGACAAGCCACTAGGACCAAGAGGAGTCATGCCACTCACTTTAACAGGTTCTGGTTCAGGCATATTCTCCCACTCTAAAATTTAATTCCAGTGAAATATAAAGGTTTGGGGTATTTTTTCTTTCTTCCCAGAAATGTAGGCATTTAATTTGTGTTTTTCTGTAAAATTTTTTATTTTAAGATAGTCATATATCACAGTATTGTAACTGAAGTGACAGATGAAACCTAAATTCTCTGGAATAGTTCCTAAAAAAGGTTTTCCATTACAGTTTGTCTCCGGTGGGGGAGAGACTCAGAGTACAGTGGCTTAAAGGATATTTTTATATGTGAAAAATTCTCCCAAACAGAAGATTTCAAATCTGGTCAGCCCCACTCTGAGCCAGGCTGTGATAATTTGGGCCTTTATTTTAGCTGTTGTGATCTCTGTGCTGCCTACCTGGTTATGCAGACGTGATCACAGAACATGTGGAAAGTGACCAAAGGGAGGCGCATTTAGAGGTCTGGGGATGGCCATGATGCAAAAGGACCCTAAGTCAGGAAGGAAAGAGAGTCAAAACAAAACACTTCCCATTAACAATAACATCAAGAGAAACCATGGCAGGCTGTTAAACCTTTAAATAAACATACCATGACAAGCTAAAGCGTAAGCTTCAACCAGCTTGTTAGAACACAGTCCTCTACCATGACAGAAGTTAAGACGTTCTGCATGCACAAAGTTTGTGCCAAGGCACAAGCCACATCTTTGCTACTCCGGCTACTCAGAGTAAGCAGCAGATTATGAGGAAAGCACTATTAATGGAGGAAGACAGGACTTTTCTCATCTTCAGGCTCTTTCAGCCTCAGAAAATGCTGACTTGTAGAATCTGCTCAGAAAACTCTTGCTCAGACACAAGCCAGTAAATTCGCTCATTCTTACAAAAGATAATGAATGATTAATAAATAAGTCTTCAGTGAATGTCTGGCCTGTGCTCCTCCCCATATGGCTTCAAGAAGATAATTGCAGCAGTGGGGACCCAGAAAGGAGGGACAGACATCTGTTGAGTGAGAGCAGAGATCATTTTTTCAAAACAGTTTCTGTAGGTTTACTCACTTAATGGAGAGAAAGGGGAAAAAAAAGGAATTTTCAGATCAATTGATCAATGATCAATTGATCAATGATCAATTGAGTGCTTAAAACAAGGCAGGAATATGCTTCCTTCTTGCACCATAGTGACACAACAGAGTGCAGAACAGTGGGCTCTCAAGGATGGCTGGACCAGAAATCCTGCCTTCAGCAGGAGATTTAAGTGAAAGGAGTTGGAAGAGAAATGAAAGTATTCCCACACCTATCCAGTTTTCTTTTGCCTTTCTAGTAACCTTTTAGGTGTTCAGAATACTATCAGACTTATAACTCATAGTACCCTTGAAAGGCAGGGAAAAGATTAAAAGAGATAATTGCTGATATTGTCACACACAGTGTTTGCCTATTGCAAAGGTAGGGAAAGCAAAAACTCCTCTCAGAGATGATTCCATTAAAAAGGAGAAAACACTTTTTAAGGTCTTCTGAAAAGAACATCTCAAAAGACGGCTAGTGTCCTTTGGAATCACTTATGTTTGCTACACAATTTAATTGACTGTATGTATGTAAAGATCACAGTGAGGGGCAGAGGGGGAGGGCAAGCAGCTTTTCTATATCACAAAAACACTATCTAATCTTACCATAGCCCACCACTGTGCTTTCTGATTGGGCTCCTGACAAGTCTGTTACTAAGCCTAGACTTAACTCTTGAGCTTAGTTTTATCATAAAATCTCCAAATCACGGCTCTTTTCCATATTAAATGCAATCTGCCTTTGCATTTCCAAGTTTACATGGCTTATATTACAGTATCAATGTGTGATTTGCACTCCAAATACATTGTCCTTCAGTTTTCTAAATCGCAGACAGACAGACAGACTGTGACTGGTTCTTTCTTTGGTTATGTTAGCCCTGACCCTCCTCTAAGCTCACCCTTTCTAAATGTAACTTTACAGGTTTTTTCTGATGTGTCCTCCTCAGCTCTTTGGTTTATTGGACGTTTCCCTTGGCTTAAGTTACGTAACAAGACCACTGCTAAATGCTGGCTCCTGAGCACAAGGAGACACATCTCTTTCCCAGATTCATCCTTGACACTTAAATGAAAAAAAACCACACATTCACTGTCTTTCTTTCATTCCCAGAACAGTAACTATATGTGCATGTTCATTGAGAGGTGGGCCCATGCAAACCTCATAAAGTTCAACAAGTCCAAGTGCAAGGTCCTGCATCTTGGTCAGGGCAATCCCAAGCACAAATACAGGCTGGGTGGATAATGGATTGAGAGCAGCCCTAAGGAGAAGGACATGGGTGTGCTGGTAGATGAGAAGCTCAACATGAGCCAGCAATGTGCACTTGTAGCCCAGAAGACCAACCATGTGCTGGGCTGCATCAAAAGAAGTGTGACCAGCAGGTCAAGAGGGGTGGTTCTCCCCCTCTGTTCTGTTCTCGTGAGACCCCACCTGCAGTACTGCATCCACCTCTAGGGCCCCCAAGATAAGAAGGACATGGACCTGTTGGAGCAAGTTCAGAGGAGAGCCACAACGATGATCAGAGGGCTGAAGCACCTCCTCTACGAGGAAAGGCTGAGAGAGTTGGGGTTGTTCAGCCTGGAGAAAGGAAGGCTCTGGGGAGACCTAATAGCAGCCTACCAGTACTTAAAGGGGGCTACAGGAAAGATGGGGAGGCACTCTTCATCATGGAGTGTAGTGATAGGACTAGGGGCAATGGTTTTAATCCAAAAGAGAGTAGATTTAGATGAGATATTAGGAAGAAATTTTTCACTATGAGGGTGGTGAGACACTGGAACGGGTTGCCCCGAGAAGCTGTGGATGCCCCATCCCTGGAGGTGTTCAAGGCCAGGCTGGATGAGGCTTTGAGCAACCTGGTCTAGTGGGAGGTGTCCCTGCCCATGGCAGCGGGGTTGGAACTCTAAAGTCTCTTCCAATCCTAACCATTCTATGATTCTGTGATTATGTCCCCTTTTCAGAGGAAGACAGATCAAGCCATGAGGATCTTAAGCTCTCCTGTCTTCCCAGAAGAGACACTTCTATATCCCTACAGTTTCCTTCCATTTGCTTTCCTGCAAGCCTATAGTCCTCATTTTCCCTCAAGGAATTAAAGATTCTGAATGCCTGTTCCTAAAACAGGTGTTTGGAGCATTTCTTCAGGGGAACAATACAACTTATTTTATGCCTTCTCAGAGAGAGAGCCTGCAATAGATGTGTGGATTACAGAGAGGAATGCTGGAAGGGATCCCAACGTTATGCTGTATCTGCCAACCTGACAGGTTCAACAGAAACCTCTGAAGTTTCCTATCCCCATGCAATGACCCATAGCTAATCTGCATCACAATATATTGTGCAATTGCAGGAAGCCACTGCAATATCATTCAGGAACAGGAAGCTTGGGAACTGTTTACAGACACTGCTATGGTGACGAAACCTGTCATTACCTTGTGCACTATTTCTTCTGAAACATGGATTCAGTTGCAAAGCCTTATCACTCAGCTTTATAGGGAAAATATTCTGAAGTAAAAGAATAACATGCAAAGAGCAAAAAAGAGACTGGGCTTGGCTGATTGTTGTCATGATTACATTACACAGGTTGAAAGACAGTTTCGGCAATTGCTTATTGTGCGTGAGAAGACAGAATTGTTTGCCATCAGTTAGGCTTCAGTTAAGTTTACTATTCCTTATCTCTTGTTTAAGGTAGTACTTCAAAGGAGTACTTGCTTCTTGTCCTTTGACTCAAGTGGGCACAGCAATGGGATGCTGTGTGGGAGATGCAGATTTGAGAGCATTCATGTGCTTCCAACCCTCAAGCTAACAAGAGGCAGGCAATTCTGCCAATTATTTTCTCTGATAATTCAGATTAACTCGCTAATACATGCACAGAACTTTCAAAATGCAAAATTCTACCCACATGCTGAATATGATTAGCAAGCAAAGAAACATGTCACAGGACCCCAGTAGCTGAGTTTTGGGCACATTTGTGAACAAACAGGGCTTTTAGGATCCATGTTAATATTCCAGACGAATGAAAACCAAGAAAAGGCTGTTTGGAATGGAAACCTACCAGCTGCCAGGACAGGAGCTTAAAATCAAACACAGCTCAATAGGTAAGTATGGTCAAGGAAAAGAAGCTGCTCGTAGCTCAAATATATGGGAGCTCTTAATGCTCTCAGAAATTTCCAAAATCAGGCTGGTTCTTGCTATGAACTAAACTTTGTGTTACTCTTTTAATTAATATTTAGAAACTGTAGAAACTCTGTACTACTCTTTTAATTAATATTTCAAGCAGGCAACCATCAGGTTACCAAATGCAATAAACAAAAAGGAGATGATGCATTGACCAACTGCAGATAGATAAATCAGATTTAGAAATTAGACTGTCCACAATAGAGAGCATTGTCAATTCAGAGATCACATAGTGGTGGTTATGCTAATATTGTCTTCTCTTAGGACAGTAATAGCCAAAGGAGGCTATGGAAACTGAATGTACAGTTTACAGAGATTAAAAACAATACAAATAACTGTCACTAGAACTGACTGAGTCATAGATTCTTTGGTTCACTAAACAAGCTCTTTTCTATCACCACAAACCCCCTGGAATTAGATTTGACAACTTTGACAGAAATGCAGAAAGTGCTTCAATAGCTTAAATGGAGGGAGAGGTATTAGTTCAAATTTTCACTAAGCTGTATTAGTTTTCTGAGGTTAGAGTTTGACATCAGTACAGTTTTAGCCACAGAGAGACAGTATATTTTTATTTGATGTAGCACTGAATATTATTTATATTACAGCAATGTCCCAATACCCAGGTTGTGGGGAATTACTTTACCTTGTGACAGTAAGAGATAACTTTGGCCTCAGTGAAGAATGTATAATAAATTAAACATTTAGAGGAGAATATAGGAAAGAAACCATCTGACCAACAGTTGGTCAGAGACAGGTATGAACACCATAACTGGGACTTACCTGTCCAAATTTCAAAAGCTACAAAGTGTATGCTTATGTTCAGTGGACTCTTTCTAGACTCATTTTTTAACCAACAGAGAGAATCAGGCCTCTCCAAGGTAGAACTTATTTAATCTAAAATGACCATATAAGATAATAGTCAGATAGAACACAAATAGGAGGTTTCTCCAGTGCATTGATGATAACTTCCTGATGCAAAAGGTGGAGGAGCCAACTAGGAGAGGAGCGCTGCTGGACCTTATTCTCACGAATAAGGAGGGTCTGGTTGAAGAGATAAAGGTTGAGGGCAGCCTTGGTTACAGTGACCATGAGGTGGTGGAGTTCAGGATCT
>WKFP01014874.1:338441-351182 GCA_011057875.1 Pterocles orientalis | reverse complement strand
GCCCAGAGAGGTTGTGGAGTCTCCTTCTCTGGAGACATTCAAAGCCCGCCTGGATGCGTTCCTGTGCGATCTGATCTAGGTGTTCCTGCTCTGGCAGGGGGATTGGACTAGATGATCTTTCGAGGTCCCTTCCAATCCCTAACATTCTGTGATTCTGTGATTCTGTGATTCTGTGGTTTAAAATGCTCCATCCACCCTTTTGACACGCTGGGTAAAAATAACCGAAGAAAGCACAAATAATCTAATTCACACAATGAGCTCTGATTGCATTTGAATATGGCATTAGAATATGACAAGAGTGACTATTTCACCTCTCAGATATATCACAGTTTCCATGGACTGTATTAGCAGCGTACCTACGCCCTATGAAAACAACAGGATTCACAATTGTTGTGGTTTAACCCTAGCAAGCAATAAGTACTACACAGCCACTCGCTCACTCTCCCTGGTAGGATGGGATAGAGAACAGGAAAAGTGAGAAAACTCGTGGGTTGAGATAAAGACAGTTTACAGCTAAGTAAAGCAAAAGCCACGTGCACAAGCAAAGCAAAATAAGGAATTCATTCAGCACTTCCCATGGGCAGGCAGGTTTTCAGCCATCTCCAGGAGAGAAGGGCTCTATCAGGCGTAATGGTTACTTGGTAAGAGAAAATTTCATAGCTTCGAATGACTCCTCCATCCTCATTCTTCTCCCAGCTTTACATGCTGTGCATGGCTTCATATGGTATGGAATATCCCTTTGGTCAGCTGTCCCAGCTGTGTCCCCTCCCAATTTCTTGTGTACTCCCAGCCTGCCCGCTGGTGGGGTGGTGTGAGAAGAAGAAAAGGCCTTGACTCTGTGTAAGCACTGCTCAACAACAGCTAAAACATTCCTGTGTTATCAACACTGTTTCCAGCACAAATCCAAAACATAGGCACCATACCAGCTACTATGAAGAGAATTAACTCTATCCCAGCCAAAACCAGCACAACAATTTTCCTAACTCTGAAGAAATACAAATAAATTCCATATTGGATAGCTCCTCTTCCTCATAATGAGAAATGCTAAAATGCATTTGTGGGGAAGTCGCAACATTCAAGAAATGTATCACCTAATTTATAATGCTAAAGAAGGAAATATCACACCGCAATTGTGAAACACTGATGTTTTGATGTCACAATGTACTTCCTGGTCTGTAAAGAAACATGTCCTTGAACATACCAGTCATTCAAGTGAAAAATCTTTAGTTTCACAGTCCTGAAAATCAAGTTCAAAAGAATCAATGTCCAAAAATACCCAATATGTTTACTTTGCCAACCTGCTAGAAAATATTGTGTATTATCTAGCCTAAATATTCCTTATAACAGTTTACACTCAAGAAGATATTATTTTCCTTCTTGGAACTGCCTTTTATAAATATTAAGATTTCTGCCCTACCCTTTCTCTAGAATAAGGCCAAATTCTGTTCTCCTCCAAATTCACCTGTTCTTTTCAAGTCCTGTTTTGCAGGTCCTACACTCTTCCATGAATTCTACCCAACTGGTCTGTGTCTTCTACTACAGAATGGACACACTAGTCCAACACATATTCTGGAGGCTCTACTTCTGGTTATTCATGCCAGAAGGAAGTTTAGAATCATAGAATGGCTAGGGTTGGAAAGGACCTTAAAGATCATCAAGTTCCAACCCCCCTGCCATGGGCAGGGACACCTTCCATTAGACCAGGTTGCTCAAAGCCTCATCCAGCCTGGCCTTAAACACCTCCAGGGATGGGGCATCCACGGCTTCCCTGGGCAACCTGTTCCAGTGTCTCACCACCCTCATAGTGAAAAATTTCTTCCTAATGTCTAGTCTAAATTTACCCTCTTTTAGCTTATACCCATTACCCCTTGTTCTCCCACTACACTCCCTGATAAAGAGTGCCTCCCCATCTCTCCTGTGGGCCCCCTTCAGGTACTGGAAGGCTGCTATTAAGTCTCCTCGGAGCTTTCTTTTCTTCAGGCTGAACAACCCCAACTCTCTCAGTCTGTCCTCATAGAAGTGGTGCTGCAGCCCTCTGACCAATTTCATGGCTCTCCTCTGGACTCTCTCCAACAGGTCCAGGTCTTTTCTATGTTGGGGCCCCACATCTGAACACAGTATTCCAGGTGGTGTCTTACAAGAGCATAGTAGAGGGGGAGAATCACCACCTTCAACCTGCTGCTAATGCTTCTCTTGATGCAGCCCAGGACACAATTGGGTTTCTGGGCTGCAAGCGCACACTGCCGGGTCATGTTTGAGTTTTTTTTTTCCTTAAGAGTAGACTTTATTGACTCAGGT
Organism: Pterocles orientalis; assembly: GCA_011057875.1. Classification (NCBI taxonomy): domain Eukaryota; kingdom Metazoa; phylum Chordata; class Aves; order Pterocliformes; family Pteroclidae; genus Pterocles; species Pterocles orientalis. The sequence goes on along the minus strand of WKFP01014874.1, from coordinate 348,884 downwards.
TCCATTTATAATCCACCATAAAGACCAGATCTTTATTTTCCTGCAAAGATTTTACCCTTCTAGCTACTCCCTATCCTGTATTTGTGCATGTGGTTACTCCTGCATTCTACTTAGCTTTAAAAAAACAAAAAGCCTAACAAAACACCGCAGAAAACAGACTAGTAAAGCCAACTCTGAACAGTACTATCACCTAAACTCCCCATTCTTTATAATAGCAACAGAGGTAGCAAGTGGCCCTCTCTGATCTGGGCACCCTTCACAAACGAAGCACAGTTGGACTGCAGCCCTTGAACTGAGCAAGAATGCAGATCATTATGAACGTTGAAGATTCTTCTGTAAATAATCCCAGTTTCCCATTTTCTGCCCCAGAAAAAATGAAAAAAAAAAAAAAAGAGGACAGTAAAGCCTTTTAAGATACTGATTTGAGCTCTTAAAATGCTCTATGTCATTGTAGTTAGGTGTAATAAGTGTGTGCATTTGTGTGACTGTAAGGAAGATACTGTGAGAAACTTAGTATATTTTCATCAAAGGGTTAAGACTGAGAAAGCAATATAATGAATCTTCAGAGATACAATGAATTTCCCAACTATTACTTTAGCGTAAGAGAAATTTGTCATGGTCTACCACTAGTAGTGGTGCAAACCTGCACTAAAATAATATGGGAAATTACTCCAACATTTCATTCATACAGTGAATGTGAACTTGAAGTCTGACAAAGTTCATGTGCACAAAGAAGAAAGCTACAGGAACCAAGCAGAATGAAACTTACTTTTTATCTTTTTGAATATTAAAAAGCCCCCAGACTTATACACAAAATACATGTAATTTGTAACAGAGATGAAGTCACAAGTTTCAAAGACAAAACCCACAAAGAATTAAGTGAAAACTACAAGAAGTTTATTTAAAGATTTCAATTATTATTTTTTCAGGGGGTGTGGTGCATTGCAAAGATTTATGAGACCATCAGTCAGGTTTTGTTCTACTTTTTCTATTGTTGGCTTAGCAGGTTTACCTTTACAATGATTTTGCACTGTTTTTCACCAAAGCTGTGGAGCAACTCGGTTGCAAAATAGGCTCAACAGTGCGGCACTTTACCTAAGTAGAAGAGAAAGTACAGAATGTCTAACTTCTGCTATTATCTTCTGTATTTTACTTAAACTGCAAGCTTCTTATATGTTTCTAAAAGATGCCTTTTAAGGTTTAAGGAATACCTTTACCAACTCTCCTGAACAGTTTGTACTTAGTTCACAAAACTAACACAAAATATTTTCACTGTCAACCAACTTCTGGTTTTGCTTTCTTAGACTCAGAAGGCAGTGGGGGAACTGCATGGACCTTATCTGCTGGCTCCACCTGGCTCTCTTACGATTTACTGAGATTACACATCCTGCATGCATATACTCTTTTCTGAGTACCTGCTTAGACACGCATAAAACCCTAGACAATAGCAATTAAGCCATAAACTCAGACAAACTTAAAGACAGTTAAGAGAGCTTAAGATTCGTTATCCACAGGAATTAGGAGTTACAAAATGCAAAGAACAGTCTACATTCATGAAACCCAGGCTGTGGCTCCTCAGCCCACCACTTGGCTCAGCACCGAGGAGCAGTATGGGGACAGGAGCCACAGAGGCACCTGCTGTGCTCGCAGACAGGTGGCACAACCTCCCTCGCTGTGTTTCTTCCACAGAGAGGTACTCGGGCAGAGATATTCAGCAATACTGACAGTGCCTGGCAGGTAAGAGGGCAGAGAAGCAGGGAGGAAGAAACCACCTGGAAAAGTCCAGATGGTGGGTGTGGCAGGACTCGTAGGACAGCAAAGGAGAAGGAAAAGAACATTAACAGTCCCACCTTACTGCAGCTCCCAATTTCCTTTCTCCCTCAGGTGGCTCCTGTTGCTTGACGGCAACTAAATCACTAAGTGTCAGCACACTGTATAGTGGGGATTTTTTTGTGCTTAGCTGACTTAAACTCCCCACGGTGCCACACCTCGCTAATACACACCCACTGAGACGCTGCAGGACTTCAACCACGGAGAAACAAAAAAAAACAAAAAACAAAACAAGAATATATTTAAGACTCGAGCTTAAATTATTCCAGTCTAAAAAGCTAGGTGTCCATCCGCTTCCAGATGTTGGCCAGTGGCCCAGCCGCCAGGCCAAGCACCGGCTCTTCTGTCCCCTTTGGGGACGCCGCCGGGAACAGCCTTTACCGCCCCTTCCCCGGGCGAGAGAGGCCCCGGCCCGGCCCGTTCCCGGCGCACACCCTGAGGAGAGCGCAAGGCGGGAGCACCCGGCACCGGCGCCCTCCGCTTCTCCCTCCCCCTCTCTCGGCGGGGCCGCTACTCACACTGCCAGTTCAGCCACATTATTCAGGACCGGGTCGCGCTGCCCGCCCGTCCTCCTCCTCCTCGTCCGTCTCCTCCTCTCGGGACGGGCAGCACCGAACCCCCAGCCACCGGGACGCCGCGGAAAGGGAGAGGTCACCTGTCACCGCCGCACCGCACCGCACCGCCCCGGCAGGGCAGGGCACCGCACCGCCGGCCGAGCCCCGCACCCCGCTGCTCTGGGCCATTTCCTCTGACGGGGAGGCCACGGAAGGCCGCCGGTGGCTCCTGCCGCCATCCCGGGGGGCGAGGCGGTGGAGTCGCACGGCTCCTCAGGGGAGCGGAGCAGGGGTCAGGGGGCGGCCCGTTTGCTTGTATCGGCAATCGAGGCCTCATGTTATTTCCTTGGAAAAAGCGGTGAAGGAAGGGTCTGGCCCTCGTAACTGCTCTGGAGGAGGAGAGGGCATGGGGGGATCAGGGGAGGGAGCTGCCAAAGCAACCCCTCTTTGAGCCAAGGAGAGGAGGCCGTAGATGCAGCCTGAAAACTCAAAGAGGTAGTGCTGAAAGTTATTTTCTGCAGAAAGAAACCAGCCAGCTGGTGGGTTCAAAAGGAAGGCTCACATACTGTCCGGCAGCCTGTTTGGAAACCTGCTTTCTCCCGAATCTCAAAACAAACTAGTTACTTTGAAGTCTGTTGAACCCAACCCAGAAAGCAAGCAGCACGCAAGGAAAGGCTTTTTCCTGGTGATGGCCTGTCAAGGCCGCAGGGCTGGGCGCCACTGAGGTCCCCTCCTCTTTCCTCCACTCAACACCCTGGCACCGGGATGGCACAAGCCCTGCCATGGTACTAGCCCATCGGGCCAAGCCCTTGGTCCCTCCTTTCTTGCAGTGGGTCCTGGCACCTGCGAGCAAGGTGTTGTGCACCCTCGCCTGGATGTTTCCTTACCAGTGGGGTCGCTTGGTGAGTCCTCGGTTCCCATCACCTTGCCAAAAAAGCTGGCACTGATTGTACTCCGGATGTGAGGTAACACCCTGGGCTTCTCTCCTGTTCCCCAACCTCCCAGGCAAGATATTAGGAGTGTGAAACTATAGCACAGGGCTGGCAGTGCATGTTTTCTAGTCTGTGGCAGGTGACATGAGATAAAGGCATTGTCCATCAGGAGTCCCACATTGTGGGCTTGCTTTTTTATTTTTAAAGTTTCCGGTTTCCAATATGCTGTGGTTAGTGAGTGTTTGCCAGCCAGCGGGGGCACTGAGCACCAGTCAGCCCTGACCCGGAACTGAGGAATCACAGCTCACATCAGGGACAGCTTCTAAGGACCAAAGTAGCCATTTAAACATGTCCAGGAAACTGAGCTAAAGACCCCGAAGTTGGGCAAAACCCAAACAAGGAAGTTTGCAAATGAAAAGCAACATCCAATAAAACCTAAGCATGTGAATAATTAAAGCAGTAACATGGGACAAATAAGGAATGAAAAGCATAGGACAAAAAGGAAAAAGAGTCAGGAGTGGGCAAGAGAAAGTTAAGGACAACACTGTTCTGGGTTACTTTTCCAAATATTCAATTATTTCTGCAGGAACTGTTATCCTGCAAGATAGCATGTCAGAAAATGACGTCTGTGCTAATAAATGATTGAAACTGTTGAGGAGTGCCTTTCTAGCCTTTAAAGTAAAAATAATATGTCTTTACATGCAAAATGCTATGGTTTGTGGTAGACAAATGAAAAATTCTGCTGCTTTTATTTTGAAATAAATTTATTGTATGAGCATTGGTAGGTCACAGGCTCCATAGGTAAAAATGCCTCTAGGAGCTTTGTCACCACTTCAAAACCTTACTGTGAAAAAACCCATCATTAGGTATCAGTGTCTACTGGATTATAGCCAATTTACCTGATTTTACCCACAAGAAAAATGTAGCAGGTTACTTAATTATCATTACTGCCTAAACTACACTTTTTTTCTACACTTTTTTTTTTTTTTCACATTTGCTACAAAACCAGGCAACACAGTAACTGGCTTGCTTGCCTGCCAAAGCCCAGGGATCTGGTGGTCTCTGGCTGAGCGGACTTTCATAGAAGCATAGAATAATTTGGGTTGGATGGGATCATCACGTTCCAAACTCCCTGTCACGGGCAGGGACACTTTCCACTAGACCAGGTTGCTCAAAGCCTTATCCAGTATGGCCTTGAACACCTCCAGGGATGGGGCATCCACAACTTCTCTGAGCAGCCTGTTGGAGTGCCTCACTACCCTCACAGGAAAAAAAATTCTTCGTAAATAGCTAATCTAAATCTGCCCTCTTTCAGTTTAAAGCCATTACTGCTTGTCATATCACTACTCTCCCTGATGAAGAGTCCCTCCCCATCTCTCCTATAGGTCCCCTTTAAGTACTGGAAGGCTGCTATAAGGTGTCCCTGGAGCCTTCTCTTCTCCAGACTGAACAACCCCAACTCTCTCAGCCTGTCCTCATAGGGGGGGATGTTCCAGCCCTCTGACCATCTTTCATGGCCCTCCTCTGGACCTGTTCCAACAGGTCCTACTCTTATATTGGGGGCCCCAGAGCTGGATGCAGTACTCCAGGTGGGGTCTCATGAGAGCAGAACAGAGGGGGAGAATCACCTTCCTCATCCTGCTGATCACACTTCTTTGATGAAGCCCAGGATACCAAATACCAAAGGACTAGGAAACTTTAAAATGTTTTACTTCAGGTATCTCACTTTTGTGTCTGCAAAAGAAATGCAATACCATTCTTTCTTTTAGTAATTAATCAAAGATGTGGGATGCAGAATACTTTTGAAGTATCATTTCTATTCTTTCTCTGTAACCATTCATTCTGTTATTTGAAAGCTTAGAGAAAAACTTTCAAAACATTAGTCTTCACTGTAGATGCTTGTGAGGCTGTAAGACCCTTTGGTGATAAGCAGCACAAGAAATCTACTCAGGAAACTAACAGCTTTTGCAGGCACTAAGTGGAACAGGTGAATGTACAGACACAGTCCTTATGTGTTAAATCTTGTCTTACCATCACAAAAACCACAGCCCACAGAGAAAGTTTATGGGCATTTTCTAACACTGTAAAACTAAAACAGAGCAAGTTCTTGCTTGCCCTTTGAACAGCTATACTTCCAGAGGTATTTTCTGTACCCACCCCACTTGGCTAACAAATTAGCAAAAGTGTCATGCCAGTTCTCATAGCTATTTAATTTAAATGTTTTCTGCTCATCCACCCACAAACGGCCAACAATGTATTTTCAATCATGCTAGGATGAGTTAAAATAATGTGGTGATTTAAAATGGAGGCAGACTTTTTAAGGCAGAGAAAGAACATTGTACCAAATCTTTGCTTGTAGAGGTCAAAAGGACTTCAAGGACTACTAGAAAAACTAGACCACCTGCATAAAATATGCAACTGATGTTAACTGATTTTACCTAAGACTTGGGACAGATAAGAACATACACATGGACGACAGTGGTGGCAATGTGGAAGAGCAGTTCTTTAAGCTGTTGTAACTCAGCCATGATTCACCGTATGCCTGTGCCCATAATTCAGGTGGAACCTCAGCATCCTGAATCGTGGTAGCATGAAGAGTACTGTGGAGAAATAGGGATTTAAATGTATATTTTAGTACAATGACTTTTTTTTTTTTTGTTGTTCTGGTATACCTTGAACGTCTTTATGAAACCCAGGAGCATATACTTAGAACAAGACAACAGCTTTTAGATACTTCTTTTGTGGATATATTAAAGTCTTAATGCCTTCCCCCCACACATGCAAAAATAGATCATATAGCAGAAGGCAAAAAGCAAGCAACGATTACTTTCAGTTGATAAGCTAGGAAACCTCAAAAGCTAGTGAGTCTAGCTCCCAGCACATTGCTTTTCTGCTAGACAACCTTAAACAACTTGAAGTTGTTTAAGGTGGGTGGGGCATATTTGTGTGCTATTTTTATGCTTTGCTAATCCAGAGATACACAAGGAACATAAATTCAATTGCACCTCATCCAGATAGATGTTGATGAGCAAAGTTTCCTCAGTACTAGCGGCAATAGCTCAATATATTATGAGGCCAAATCTAGTAATCTTTAATCCATAGTGACCCTCCAAACTTTTCTTAAGAGGAAGGCAAGGGGAGGGGGAAGGACAAAATGAGGTAGAGGAAAATCCTTCTATTAAAGCTGGATACTTTAATATGGCTTTTACACAATCCTACAGAATCTCTGTTGTCTGTTTTCTTGAAATGCTGCTGTCACCACAGTCATTAGGTCTACAGTAGTATTAGCACAGACCCTGTGCAATCCCACTTGGTCTACAGCCAAGTCTGGATGTAAACAATTCTGTAAGCCCACTCAATCAAGTAGAGATTTACCAGAGGAAGCTGGATCCGCAAGATCCCTGCTATCAGCAATCCCAAAGCATGTGTAGCTTGATGAGACAACATCCTGTGGTAAGTCCTGGAGCTCTGCCCTGATCCATTCTGTCAACACCGGGTTTCTCCACAGGGACCCAGGCTGACACCGACATGATGGGCTCAGGTCACCCAAAGGTGATGCTGGAATTCTAAAAGAGCAAAAAACTACACTAAATCCACTTTTGAAGCCCAGATTGCACACACAGTGAGAGACCTGGATTTCTTTCAGACTTGTCTCCTAGAGAGGGGGAAGGGAGAAAAAAGGTATTTCCTTACCTGTGGGCCAGGATGGGAAAAGACAGAGAGCAGTCACAGTAGGTCAATATTGCAGGATAGTGTGGGGAAAAGGTGGTACAAGTTAGTCCATGAAACGGAATATATGAGCAAACTAGAACACTGTAAAAATACATCAGCAGTTAAAAATCAGTATAAAACGCCAGTTTAGAGAATGTCCAACAAGAAAAAAAATCTCACACAATAAGAATATAGAAAGCTGAAGTTAATGTTAAATTTACAATTAAATAAACTCACCCAAAGGAAAAGTAAGCAGTTTTCTCATGCAGAGTACTTCCGAACAGTGTTGGGTGCATGAAAATAAATAAGTTGAATAACATAATACCTTGCTTATTTATAATAAGTAGTTTTGTCTAGCTAACTATAAAAATCCAACATGCTAATATTTATGTATACACTGGCAGCTCAGATTCTTGTAGTCTTTATAACCTGTTTTTCTTAGGAAATGCTATTGAATTTCCTGGAAAAACAAATGATGAGTCAAGGTCAAGGCAGATGAGGCGGATGTTACTTGTAAGCTGCCAGAAGACAAAAAAAAAAAAAGGCAAACCATTTCTTTTTTATAAAGAGTTTGTTTTGGTGCAGAAAGGGAAGAATAGTTCACACGTACAGTTTAAGTGGCTATCGGAATTATATGTTGACCTGAAAAATTACATCGAGCACTTGAATTGTAAACCTTCACATATTTGCCTACAGTGCACTGTGGTTACCAAAAAAGCTGTATTCTTGCAATCAATTATTACTTTTGTGTTTCATACACAAACTTGAAATGTGTTTTGTCTAGATGGGCCAGCTTTAATGGGAAAAGATGAGCAAGAGAAGTGTGAATGAACAGATGGTTTTACAGGTGTGGATTCAATAAGCCTGAAGGACAGAGGGTGCTCTGAAGATGAAGGTAATTTCAGAAGCATAGGAGAAGTTTAAGCACAATAAAAAAAATCTGAAAACTTGTACAGTGCCTCTGTGAGCAGAGCTGTGCAATAATAGGTGGGCTTTACTGAATATTGGGACAGTAATAAGCAAAACCAGCCAGCTTTCCAAAGTGTGAAACTACCCTATTAAACAGTTGGTGCTAATCTGTCTTGCTTGACCAGTCCCCCAAGTTTATCAACATGCATACGTCACACAACCTTTAAAAATGAAAGCTCAGAGCTTAAAAATAATGGACTTTTATTAAGAGGCTTGGCAGGTGGGGCGGGGGGGGGAAAGAGATATTACCAAATGATCAGGAGACCCCAAGTTAAGGACCTTTTAAGGTAGGTTATTTAAAAAAGAGAAGTTAAATTATTTTTAATAGAATTCAAGCAAGACAACACTGTGAAAGGGCTCAGAACTCTCGTATTTGAAAAACAAACCATGTGCGCCACCTCCCGGGGTACAAAACACAGAACACTGTAACCACCCTCCAGGCTCTCCGAAGGTAAGGAAGGCACCAACACTGTCTGGGCGGGTGGCTGTCGTAGGGACAGGGACATTCAGTTTATATGTCTTCTTGATTTATAGTTTAGGGCAGTAAACAGCAACAGTCCAAAACATTGAATCCATTCCAGATCATCAGAAGCTTCATCTTCTCAAGTTAATGTTGTCTGTCCAATACTGAAATGAACTGATGAAAAGTTGAAGCAAGAACGTCCCAGTTATTTGGGCATAAGCAGGAAAAATCACCTTGGAGCTAAACTTGCTTGCCTCCTCCCCTCCTTGCAGGGTTCAGATGAGATCTAAATCAGTTCTGCTTTATTTTCAGAGCTGAATCCAGAAGTTAGAATTGAAAGTCACAAATTTGGATGGATATAATTTATCAGCATTGAAGTTCATCTTAACAGGATTTAAAAAGACACACAGAATAGGTTGAAAGAATTAATCATTTATTTTAAGCAGCAGAAAATTTGATTTTTTACATAGTGTTTTATCTGAAAATGGCAAGACCTGAAAGTACAAAATTTTTGGAAAATTCAGTAATGAGGCTTGACAGTACATGGGGCAGACATCCTAATGTCACCCGAAGACTGAATTAAAAAGACTATACCCCTTTTTTCAAAGTTTTGATCTCATTTTCCTTTCAGTCAATGTTAAACCTCATCTACTAAAAAAAAAAAATCAGGTGAAGAAATGCCTCTACAAGATGGAATAATTTCCTTAAAGGTGAAACCCTTTCCACGCTTCCTGAATAGCTATCAAGTAACAGTTGATGTAGTGTCAAAGTCTTAAGATTTCTGCATCTCCATATAAAATTTTCATAAAAAATGTCAACTGCCTGTTTCAGCTAAATCTTATTTAAACCACTTAACCTTGTATAATTTATGCAGGCACAGAGTAATCCATGCCTTGATGCTATCCAGAAATTGTCAGTTGTCTTTTCAGTACTACTTCAACATTATTTTTTCAAGTCCATTTTTTTCCCCCTTTCAGAATTTTCCAAAGGACAACTATGTTGCAAATATGGCCATTTAAACAATCACCTGTATAATTCTTCTCTAGCAACACAGGAATAAACATACCCTTCACAGGTTTGACATGGCTTTGTGAAAATTTCCCTCTTCCAGGAGGGATGTGATGAGAGGATGGTTATAAACAATGTAGTTTACTGAAGTATTTTGCCTAAGTACACATTGCTGAAAAATCAGAGCAGGCTGAGCTGCTCAGCTGGAAAAGCAGAAGTGCTTCATTCAGCCAACAGACAGTACAGGTCCACTGCAGCTGGTGGCAGGACAAAAAGTGGCAAGGCCTTCATGGAAGGGGCCATCATCTGCTTAAGGAATGGCACTAACTCACAGCTCCTTGTGATCCTCCTCTCCACCCCTGTATTTCATAAGGACAGAGAAAAAGAAGAATGTACAGGACCAGTGAGGAAGACCAGGTGGTTAAGTATTTCCAAGTGGGAGGCAAAAGAGGTCTAGGAAATGTTCTTTGCACACAGACAAATTCAGGGACCACTGACATAGATGAAGTTTTGGCTCTAGTTCTCCTCCTAATACTAATGCAAGTATTTTTTACCTAGAGTTAATTCCTAGAGCCTTACAAAATATTTTAAAGCAGGTCTGTGAGTGGTCATTGAGAAAAACGTATCTTTTGTTAGAAGGCTGTATTTTGGATATAGAGGTCTTCAGCTTTTAGGAACTTTTTTCTAGGGGAGAATCAGGAGCCAGAACACAATCAGAAAAACCAGAAGATTTACAGCCAGTGAATTAGTAGGACAGTAGCTATACTAAAATACATTAAATTATTATCATCAATTAAAAAAAAAAGGAGAGAACACTTACTGAGGGTACTTCCTTTTAAATGCTGAAAATGACCTTCTGTGTTTTACTTTTTAGCTACTTAAAATAAATTCAGCATGTGCTTTCATAGTCTAATCTAAAATTCTCAGTATTTAAAAAACGACCCAACCATAAAGATTCAGCCAAAGCCTAGATACG
>WKFP01014874.1:310417-324870 GCA_011057875.1 Pterocles orientalis | reverse complement strand
CAGGTTGTTTTTTATTTTCTTTTTTTTTTTTTTTTTTTTTTTTTTTTTTAAGAAGGTACTACTGAGAGCATAAAGGCTCATTGTACTGCAGTAGCAAATCCAGTACTGTAGCACTTAAGAGGTCGTTAACAGTGCTTTGGTTCAAAATCAGTGTTAGAAAATAAAGCTTAAAAAGTTATGATGCAGGGTGTTTCAACATGAATTTCAATAGCAATTTGTAATGAATGTAGAAAGGACTGAAGCATTGGCTTCTTCCCCTTGGCAAAGTACTTTGTTCTTCATTCTGTTTAAGTCCCAGGTTTCATGATCAAGTTTCTCATTTCCATCTATGACGCACTAAGGAGGATTCGTCATTGACCACGTCATTGTCAGTGTAGCGATGCTGACACCGTGGTGGAATAAGCAGCAGGATGATTAGTACAAGGAGGATAATTCCACACAGGCTCATGAGAGTATAGGAGGCAATCCACAACACTGGTTCATGGAAAGTAACGCTGGAAACACAGTTGCTTGCAACATCTGCTGTTGTGAAAGGGCCTTCAATCTCAGATACTGGAGAGCCATCAACTTCTGAGAAATTACAAAAAGAAAAAACATTATAGACACCATTTAAAAGCAAATAACAAAAGATCTTGCTTAAATACCTACCTATTGCCTTACCTCGATCATCGTATGTGTCAGTGTACTCATGTTTTATTGTATTTCTCATTGCAATAAAAACGCTAGCATTGCATGTTTATAAAATGGGAATCTGAAGCATAAGGAGACCATGATTCTATGATACTCCCACATTTACACAGGCTGTCAGCAAGAGATCAGACATTTAAATCAGGTCTCCCACAGCCCAAGTTAAAGCACAAGCCACTGGATCATCTTTTCTTTCTGGACTAACCTTTCAGAAATGTCAATTTAACAAAGCTTAAAAATCCTATAGCACCTACACTAGAGTAGGCCAGGGCCTGGGCAGTTTTTGTTTGTTTCTGGCATTCACAACTGGAAGAGAATCAGATGATTCTGATTGTTTGTTTGTTTCTGGCATTCACAACAACTGGAAGAGAATCAGATGATTCTAACATCTTCTGTGTTTGCTATCTTCCAGGGTCTTGGGAAGCAACATGCAGCATCATTAGCTTCATAGATACCTTAAAGGACTGTATGCTAAAGTACAAGGTGCAGGGTGGAAAGCAGCACAGATACTCTTGTGAGTGGAGGTGAAAATTCAGAAGGAAGAGCAGGTGAGGCAGAAGAGCTGGTTGAAAAGAGGAATGGTGGAGAGGAAGGTCAGTATCAGGAGTGACGAGGGACCTGAAGGAGCAGTGCTGTTGGGCAGGGAAGGAGAAGCTAACCAAGCAGTTTGAAAAATGGAGATGACAAAGCTAAGGCAAGAAGGATGAAGGGGTGCTGTGGCAGCTCTGTTTTCAAGCAGCCATCGATTTTGGAAACATCACAGACTGTGTGACGTGTTTCATTACCATCACAAACCCCTAACTTGTTAAACCAGTGTTTGCTAAAAAAGGGTTATGCTGCCCATGGTTGTCACAGTAACCGTGGCAAGTGCAGCAAAGTTCCCCTGAGTTCTGGACAGGGCGACACGTATTGTAAAGGCAGAGCGACTGAGTTGCCTAGGGCAACAAAATATTCAGAGCAGTTTGTATCTGCAGATCCTTGGCCGGGGAAAGTTGGATACCTTTTAGATTGCTTGGGGCAACTACGTGCCTTCAGTTAGCACTGTTTGTGCATTTTAACAAGTCTTCTGAACAGCTGTAATTAACTTCTCTAGTCAAGACACTTCAAGACACATTTGTGTATTTCTTATAAAGGCCTCAGTTTTAACCTTCTCAATTTATTTCTTGTTCATTTTACACACAGACACGTTCCTGACAAATTGTAAGTGATCCTGCCTGCTGAAAAGAGCATCCCTTATTTACACATATCTTAGACACGACTCCTAAAAGCACGTTTAAAGAGATTAGCATAAAATGCCCTTTGGAAGGAAGAGGGGAACCTGGGCTTTGGAAGGGCAGGAAGGTGGCCTTTAAGGTTCTTTGTGGAGAAACAAATGCAGAATAGGTGGGCAGCTTTACCTGTAATTTATTGGGAGTGATTTTAGTTGATATTCAGTCCCTGGCCTCCCAACACATATTTTAAGGTTTAAGTCTCATCAGACTTAATTCAATTTAATCGCGGGCTGCTGCTACTAAAAGAGACAGTCCTGTTCCCTCACTCTTGTCCCTTGTTGCCTCTTTTGTATGATACTAGTAACTGGTAGGCTTCAAAGAGAGTCAGGGCAGCTCACTGATCTGATGGAAAACCAAACTGCCATAACAAACAGGAATTTTCTGTAGGATTACTCAACTGAACCAACTCCTTCTCCAGCTGCAAGTGTGGGAAGAGCCCTCCTTTAGCACCAATACGCTGTTAGAATGGACTGGATGAAACCTGAGCACCCTAACACTGGTGAATACCAAACACATATTCTCTCAACTCCTCAGATGGTAATAAACTGGCCCACGCACCCTGTATCATTAGCGTATCTTTGCCAAGACACTGATGTTACATAGCCATGGAAAGGGAGCTGCACAGTAGTGGACAGACTTGTAAAAGACTACCTAGAAGTTCTGAAGTAGAAATCTGTTTTATTCAGAGTTTCAGAATTGTACTTTGTCTACCATGGAACTGTTTCTTCTGGACATCTCACCCCCTCACACCATTTCATCTGTCTTTATGAAGTCCTGCAGCAAAAACATACTAAACCACACCTAATACTAATGTGAAATGCAAGGTATAAGCATTACTACTTAGGTATTCAGTTATTTTTAAGAAGTAGGGAAAAAAAAAAGGCAGCACAATTTTCCACCTTGGAGATAACTTTGAAAATAGACAGTCCCTAATTACTCATTATTTGGCTTGAGTACAATAATTACTCCTATTAAAAAAGGCAATACAAAACTGTTGCCATAGTGGTTGACTTTTTGAATTACATTTTGAGGATGCTTGATAGCAGCACAGCCTCTGCTTTCTTCCCTCCAAAAAGCAAAGTTTTCCCTCACCCTCTTCCACCTCCAGGGAAATTGAGAGGAAATCAAAAGGGTAAATTTGCCTAAAATGTTCAAAACAAGCCCTTAATATAAACTATCAGTCACATTTAGCATATTACACATTAGCTGAATTAGGATATTTTGGCATATTTTTATTAGAACATCTGGTGGTAGCTACCTACAATAAATTACTGACCTTGAATAAATGGGATTTTCTTCATTATTGATAATTACAGGTCAAAAATGGTACCTTTCTCACTCACTATCTTAGGTGGCTTAGAAAGGAGGCAAACCTGAAGTCAGATCAAATTTACCATAAAATTGTAAAGTGCTGCTTGGAAGGGGCCCCTGGAAATCACCTAGTCTAGCCTCCTACTCAGAGCAGGACTGTCACCATCAATAGATCAGACCAGCTGTAGCTTTATCCAGCCAAATCTCATAAAACCCCGAGGATGGAGACCCCATGATCTCACTGGGCAATGTGTTCAGTGCTGTACCGCTGAAATACTAGGGCCTGAGCAGTGAGGCCCTGAACCAAACTTGACCTCTAGATGAACCTCACAACCTAACAATATATCTGATATGTAAAATGTTGATCACATATGGAATATATTACCTTATTAATATATGCCAATTTATAAAAGTTTTGTTGTAACACTTATAGAGCATTGCTGTAACGCTTGCTGTGTAAGGTTAGTCAGCAGAAAGATACTAATTGCATAACAGTAGACAAAATTAAGCACGGATGTGCCCTATCGCCACAGATGGAAAAGGAATGTGGCAAGTCATGACAAGCTTTGTTGAGAGATACATAATCAAGATTACTAGATTCTTTTGTTCTTGTCATCTCCCCTCCGGGCCCTGGCCAGGCTTGAGATGGAAGTTAACAAGGAGAAAACTACACCAGATATTTTTTGCAGTTTAAGACATAAAGTTGTTTATTCAACTGTATAAAAGCAGGGACCATTTGCAGGGAAATTTGGAAGCCTCATCTATACGGTGGATGCACTGTATAGAGATTTCACAATTGCTGGGAAGGATTCTCCAAATCCTCGCTGCAAACGGGCTCCCCAGTGACTGCAGATCTGGATGATGGTAATGTATTAATAGGGCAATTGGTGACGTATTTTTCTTAATCACTATCGCTAACTCTATGTAGTAATGATTAGATGCATTTCCTAACTTTCTGCTTGCTATAGTAGTTTGCTTTTTATTTTGCTGCTTTACCTTATCTTGCTTTAATTTATTTTCTCATTATTTTATCACTTTAAACATAAGTAAAATTAAGCTAACTTCTTTAATTTGGTGCCTGAGTCCTTTGTGCTAATCTCGTCAATTGGCAAAACAACCGCCCTCCTAATAAAGAAGAAATTCTTCATGTCTAACTTGAACCTTTCCGAAAGTAACTGGCAGATGTTTCACTTGCACTCAACCTTGGCTTGCATTCAACCTGGGGCCCACCACAATCCCCATTTCTTTTTCCACAGGGCTGCTATTCAGCCAGTCCCTTCCCAGACTATACTCGTGCATGGTGGTTTTCTGCTCAAGGTGCAGAACTTTGCACTTCCATTCACCAAAAATCTTGAAGTTTCTGCTGCCCAGTCCTTCAGGTTATCAAGGTCCTTCTGGACTGAAGCTCTGCTATTCATCATACCATCCATTCTCCTGAGTTTAGTTCTACAAGTTTGAGTGCATTCTGTCTCACTACAGTTTAGTGTAGAAGGCATTTATGATTATAGTGCTTGGTGCATTTCTTCTCTAAAAAATGCCTAAGTCTCTCTCCTATGATCTTCTCACTTACTACAATAATACTAGGGGTATAACTCTGCTCGATGTTGAGGTACCAGTAGGTTGCTTCACTAATACTAACTAGTTGATCTGAACATCTTGTCTCAAGAAGGAAACTGGTCTAAAACCTTTCCTAGTCATCCTATAAACAGTGGGTTATCTTTGAAATTATCAATAGGCAACTTGAAATAATTTGATATTAGTAACAAACAGAGTAAGTCTTAAAGGGTTTCACATACTGAGGAACAAGCAAATTTATTTTCCTGCTACAGTAGAATAGCTTCCTGCAGCCGTCTATCTAACTTTCCTCACTCTTGGTACATCCTGGAGAACGACATAGTGCAAAGAGTATTATGGGATAAGCCAGTCCTCATCTCTAGCCAAGTCTCAATAGACACTTGGGAGTTCAAGGAAGTTAAGACTTTCAGTCCTGTTCCCACCATTTTTGTATTCAGCACATACCCGTTTAAGATCTTATAAAAACATGGGCTTAAATTCAGTGTTAACACTCCATTGTAAAGAAAGCATAGGTCATTGCAAAGCCACACCAAATGGTCTTTTATATTTCTCCATTTCTGAAGATTTACACCACCAGTAATTCAATTCAATTTATGCCCACAAACAGACTAAAAAGCTCCAAATAAATTACATTAATACAGTTGCTATGGAGGACATGGCTGGCCTCCACAGGAAGCCAGTTAGGCAGCTTAATCCCTCACACTGCACTGACTGCTAACCACTCACAGTTGTGCTTTTCTGATGAAAGTAGTGTTAAATATGGAAACCACAAGCTGTGAAGAAGTGAATTCAGAATAACTGTCACATCCAGCAAAATGTCACCTGCCTCATGTGAGTGGAGTCTGACAAATCAGTGTATCTTGTCTCAGTCAGTGGCTTGTGTCATCTGAGTTCTCAAGGAGCTAAGATGCTAGGTTAGACATACGCCTGAAACGTGGACAAAGAACAAGGAGAAAATGCCTCTAGCACCAGCTGGATATCACCATGCATCCAAGCTCATGCAAATTCAGATTTCATTTCTATTCAGCCAGCTCAGCTCTTCCTCCCTGGACAAAGTTGGCAGAACTACATGGAGCTGCCAAACTCTAAGCTTCTATGTAGCAGCATCAACATTAAGGTGTTATTATGGTTCCCTGACTCTTTTTCTCAACAAAGAAGTGCTGTCAAAGCAGTTCTTATGAGCACCAGCTGGCTCGCGTCCCCTGCTGACCACATGTCGGTCAATATGTTCTGTCAAAATGTCCCCTCCTCTCTCCATTAATGGCTGAAGCCTAGCAGGGATGGGAGGCAGCTCGCTTTCTAAAATTGCAGTCAGGAAGCACAAGGAAGAATGAAAGGCAGGAAAACCTGGTCCACAGTATTTGTCTAGTTACACTCTTCTTCCAGATGCATTCAAAATGTGGCTTTCATCACTGCATGGTACCTCACAGAGGTCTTCATTAAGGAACCCACATCAATATCCATATTTTCTTTCATAGCAAGCTCAAAGAGGACAATTTTGAACACATTAACAATGGAGAGATTAAAAAAAAAAAGAGCTTTTAGAATGCCCTGGAGCTACAACTCAGCTAGCTAGTATCTCTTTTTTTCACTGAATTACCCGGTTGCATTAAGCACTCAAGTACTTACTGCCCTTACACTCTCTAACATAAATACTGGGGATTAAAGAAGCACTGTCAGTCCCAGTCCTTTTCTACTGCAAATCTCAGATGATACAAGGTTTTTCGGGGCATAGACCACTTCTGTTTGGGACAGAGACTTGCGTATGGGTGCACATCCTTTCTCTCCTCTCCCAACTTGTATGTTCTTGTGTTGCCAAAGCTATGTGTCAACAACAAGGGGAGAAAACCCCAAAACTTTTGTTCATTGCTACCCACGGTGACATAAGAGAAATTATGAAAAACCAAAAAATCTAACCAGCACTGTAAAATCAGCCAAAAATCATGAGCTGTTTCACATTTTCTCAGCAGCTAATTAAAAAATTAATGGCTTTTTACTTACACTGAGAAAACTATTTGTTTAGAACCAATTCAAATGCCACAGGTCTTAATTTGAGTCCCATTTTCTTAGCTTTTTCTTTGAGTATTTTTGAGAGGTTGAAAAGGCACAATTTACATTAAGAGAAAAGCATAAGTAAAGTACTTCACTAGCACATTGCAAAAATGAGTTGAAGAATCCATTTATCTGCAAATTAGAACAGGAACTAAACAAAAATGAAGCTGCATTAAAACCAGAGATGAATCTCACGTGACTGGTGTGGAAACCATGCAATCAGACGTGTCTCAGAAAGAGGATCTTCTCTCAGAGGGAAGAATGCAGCTAAGATACCCAGACCTGAGGCTGATTTACTTCCCTTCAAGACTTTCGTGTGCTATATAGCTTTTTTTTTCCTCCCCTTGAAATCTGAATAACTGGGGATTGCTCAAAAATATACCTTTTGTGCTTCGTGCGTAACCACACTTTTCCCCATCAGACAAGTGGCAAAGGTGTTTCTCTGACAGCAGCATGTTTCCTCACTCAACAAGTCCTGAACAATATTTCTCTTACCTGCACATGGACTCACTGCAAAGCCCACTCTCCTCTGGGCTCTGTCAAATATTACATAGAAGCCTTCCATGACTGTAGCACCAATAACCAAAGCATTCATGGAGGAAGAGATGCCAAATCGGTAGCACTGTAAATTCTCTCCTATGCCAAGGATGGGTTGAATATAAAGCTATTAAAAAAAAAAAAAGCCAGAGTGTAAGAAGCAACATCACACACTATTTAGAAGTTCAGACCTTTTGATTTTTATATTCAAGCACTCAAACTCCACTGGAAAGAAAAGGGGCAAATAGATTTCTGTACATGATTTAGAACTGGTCAAAGCTTACATGCAGGTAAGAGGTAAAGCTCTTGGATGCTATGCTTAAATTTATTTGAATGCAATCAGTCACTATGTGAAGGTCAACAGCAAATTCATGAGAGCCACTTTTTATTGTACTTTCCATAAGGGAAGGATAGCCGAGAAAGAACTTGGGATATGAACTCAAATTAGAGAATAATTTTATTGTTTAAAAAATTATCAGGATGGAATTGATTCAGAGAGCATTCAGTGTCAGCTTCAAGGCTCTAGATTCATAAATTCAAGCCACATTTTACCTCTTGTCTCCTCAAGGAAGATGAAAGATTGCCAAGCTACATGATCAACACAGAAAAAGTTTATCATAAGGCTTTACTATATTTCAAGTTAAAATACACTTAATAGGTTCATTCTCCCCTTTGCTCCTGACCATCCCCTGAGGTAAAAGACTGTACCAGTAATGTCAGGAAACACTAGCCTGTATTGCAGCTTATATTGGGAGGGGAGGCCAGAAAGAGAAAAATAAAAGCAGCACATTATATTCTAAAAGCTGGGGTGGAATATTAATAAAAGATAAAACAACTAAGTTACAGAAACTGGTGAAGAGATTGCATAGGCTCATTGCCAAGACTGTCATATTCAGAAGAACTGCTCCAACTCAGAATGCCATGAAAAACAAATCAATTTGCTTCTCAAAATGAGAAGATCAAAATGAGCAGAGACATTCTGTATTGACATCTGATGGGGCTAAAGGTTGTGAAAACAAAACAAAAACTTGCCTATTTTTCCTGACAATTTGAAAAAATCCTTCCTGACTACATGGACTGCACTCAGAGGGAAACTGTGTTTTTCTTTTTTTGGTTTTAGGTTTGCTAAGTTTGTTATTTTCCCTATTTAAAATTTTATTTTTAAAATTTAATTTAAAAATATTTCACTTACATGCAATAAGCCAGTTCTCTATTATTGCTTAAAATAGCTCGTATTTTTTTAAAAGCATATGCTTTATAATAGTAAAAATAAATGCAAAACTGAATAAACAAAGAAGGTTGAGACCTGTGGTAGGACAGAGATCCGAAATGACCTACTGGAGTTTTCATCCCTCAGATAAATGGAGAGTTTGGGAAACAAGGACCAGGGCCTTTCAGTTTTATCCCAGCATGCAAGCTGTGAACCAGTCCAGAAACCGGAAGAGAATTCTTGTATCTATTAAAAAAAAAAAGTGATACATACAGATTACATACATTTTGCTAGATTTTTGTAAATGATCACTACTATTTGATACTTCTTCCATTCCCATGGAGAAATTCAAGCATGAACACAAATCTGACAAACAGCTTTCTCTTTAAAGATCAAAGCAAAAATCCAACACACAAATTGAGATGCGTCATGCGTCATGCACCCCTTATGACCTGGAAGAAGGGGGAAGAGGCAAAAGCAAGTTTAGCTCTCGCTCTCCCTTCCCTCCCCACCTGTGTCTCACTACTTCCACTTTACAATGAACACATATGATCTCCCTGAGCAATCAGTACTGCAAAGAGGCAAAGCATCAGTGGGCTTTCACTACTTACCTGCCTGATCTCTGAACAGCTCTGACCAAGCGCCAACGTTTTGAAGCAGCAGACAAGTTTTTAAAAAACACAAACCAAAAGACAACCAACCACAGGAATATGTAATGGAGTCATCTCCCATCCTCCTCACTCCCTAAAAGACTTCAGTCCAAATAAGTAACGTTTAAAAACCAATCTGCACCACTGAAGAGCATAAAGCTCACAGCCTTGGTTTTTGATGGAGCTGAACAAATGAATGCTTCACATGCAGTTATCCCAGCATACCTGATGGGCAAGAACACCTTGCTGGGAAGCTCATAACAAGCTGCTAGGAACAGGAACTTGTTCACCTGGTTCACTTGTGGTCAGAGAAGTATGTCTGACTACAGCAGATGATTTTATGTCTCAGTGGTACAAAGCCTGACAGAAGCACAGAGTGCTAAAAGTATGGATGTGATGCCGTGGTACAATTGCTGAAAATACCCATTTTCCTGACATTGCTCCTACACAGCAGGAACTTGATCCTTACATCATGTAACTGCTTTCTTTTTTAATAGGCCATCTCCTTTGTTTAGGGCTGTGAAAGTAACTTTTGGTGTGTGTGGAGGGAAAGGGGTAGAGCAGCAAGGTCTTTGAGATTAAAAAGAAACCCTAAAAGAGAAGAGTCAGTTTATGCATTTTTAATAGGAAGAACAAAAACCATTAGGCAGAGTGACTGAGTGGTTCCCCTCTAATACCTTATCGATCAGTTGACTATTTACTTGTCATGTGGAAAGCCCTAGTTCAAATGTCCTGACCAGCATCAAAGAGGACTGTGGACTGCTGTGACCCACTTCACAGGAGGATGCCATATCTACAAGGCGCCATTACAGGAGCTTTTGTGTAGGCTTCTTTCAGTTCCCCCTCCATTGACTGAAATTGTTCCAGACAATACTTAAGTGCTTTGCAAAATTAAGAACTTTTCCACCAGAGAAGCTGAGATACATAAGATAACTGGTACATCAGATACTGGACACCTGCAAGCAGTGAAGAACACTTCATGCCAAATCTCTGCTTTCAGTCAGGTAGGAAAAGGATCTCAATATTGGATTTTCAGCATACAGGCAAACAGTCTGTCTGTTGGGCAGCTGGCCAATAGCCTGCTGTCCGATTGTGAATCCATGACAAAAATATTAAAGTAGTTCACATTAAAATATTTGGGATTAATTCTTCATCTTTAACCTTCTTGGCACTGTTCATTGTATTCAACTAAAATGTATGAATAGTTTTTATTAACCAGAAAATGCTGCTTCAGTTAATCTACACTCAGAGAAATCCACCATCCCCATGCCCTACTTCTAAAGCTCACTCTATTTCCAAAGAAAGACACTTTTAAACATAAATAATTCAATAATGAAGCTCAAAAGCAGCGTTATTGATATGAATAATCCTAATGAATGGCATCCATTCTATACAACAATAAGCATTATACTTGGAAAGGAACTGCTTGCAGTAGCAGGTTCTTCTACTTTATAAACACTCTGTTTTGAATGAAAGGACTGTTTTTTGCACTCTTATTACTTTGAATCAGAGCAACAGGGATTATGTCCGTGTTTCTAAAAGGCTTAGAAAAAAATATTCCATCTCTGCACTATTTCTGATGCATTTCCATGCATATACTTCGTGTTTGTACTTGGACCTCCCTTTTCACCTCTTCCTTTCCCTTTTCTGTTTCCATCAAAGACTATCAGTCATTTCTCACTTATTGACAAGAGTAGACCAGAAAAGATTCTGCTGCCCTTAGGTTAAAACCCTGACTTACAAGGTAGACAGCAAAGATGAAACTCCTATCAAAGATCACATGAGCATTTAATAGGAATTTAACATTTTGAGCAAATTTAATTACATTAGCTTACCAGGGATGTGCGAGATATTGCTTGCACAACAGCACTGAAGACTTTCTGGGGCAGACGCAGGAGCGTGGTTCCACTGTCTACTATTGCTTTATCAACATTATACTAGGGAGGGGGGAAAAAGGAAAGAAGTTACACACTGTAGTTAATGTAATGCAGATTCCACTGTTTCATAACAATAACAAAGTTGTTCCTTTTTGGTAGCTGCCTTCCCAAACCTGTATGTCATACCTGTCAGCAGCTTGCTCTAGTTGATAGCTTGAATGCAAATAAAGTCTGAGAGGAAAAGCAAGATATGGTCAGCCTAGGCGCAAGAGTGAGTTTACCTGCACCACTCAATAAATTACTTCATGTCACCACAGCTGGTGCAAATGGCCAAACCACTGTAAAGAGAAGTAAACCCCAGCCCCTTTCAGAGGTGTGAGCTAATCCACTTTACCTCCCATATGCTTTGGACAAAAGCACTCTCATGGTCTGTACAGACAGATGCTAAGCATGCTGATGTAGCTTATACATATGTCCAAGCCCCGAATCAAGGTCTCTGCTATCACGGAAACAACTCATTCTAGTTAAAACACAATAGAGCCGCCTACTTTTAATGGCTGGTGTATCTACCTTAAGAACAGTCAGAGAACATTAGGCTTCATTACATGTCCTGTTTGGTACTGGATCAAGAGTACAATGCCAAAAAGCCACACCTTTCTCTCTCAACTGCTGAAAACTACTAAATCACAGACAAAAACAAGTACAAAGAAACTTGAAATGTCAATCTCGCTGCCTCAAAATCTGCATTAAAAAAATAAGCAAACATATCTGTTCATTATTAAAATCCCAACCCTCAGATTAAGAGATTTCAGCAAACTTCAGATACAGTGAACAAAGAATGAACACTCAATCAAAGGTCCATAGTTTTTCATGAACTCCTTAAGAACTATGATTAATTGTGGGAAAAAAAAGGCAAGTAGCAGTGGCAGCTGTTTACACTAACTACTTTTGTTACCAGTTTAGGCAGCAGGATCAATATAACCCAGCGGTGACGTGTATCATCATAAGATACAAGATAATATACAGCATAAGCTGTCAAACAGCAAGTGAATTTAAAATATATTGGTTTAGATGTTATCAAGCCACATGGCATATCTTTAGCGCAGTGACAAAAATAAAACCCACCAACAAGTAAAAAAGTAACTCTGACTTATTTTCCTTTTGAAAGAAGAGCTGCTATGGGTTGCCAAGCAGAGCTGAAAGAAAAGTAAACAGGAAGCCATTTATTACACACTCAGAAATATTTCTAAAGAGTAGAGAGAAATATCAAGGCATTGTGGAGCCCATTTTAACAGATCTGTACCACAAATACAGTCACCAGCATCCTGGAGAGCCACCCTTGGAAAAAAAAGTAGGTAGGAAGCACAGCCAAGAGGGTCAACAACTAACATAAAACCATGCAAAATGCCTGGAGTAGCAGGGTCGCTTGGCCAGGGACTAACCAGCTGGATTTTCATGCTGTGTACAGCGTACTTGCAATGGGCAGTAACTTCTTGCCACCTTAGTCTTCCCAATTAATATTTAACAGTGTACCCTGTGCACTGCTGGCAGCTCAGTGCTTCTCTCAGGCCTGGGCTGCCAGGCTCAAGGCCACACCTGCAGTATAACACTGGACGGATTCCCAGCATTGAAGTGAGGGGACTACTCTTGGCTGGCAAAGAAAGGAGTAGTCTCTGGTGAGAGTTACAAAAAATTTTCCATTTCCTAGAAAACAACTAAGAGGAGAGAGGGCACATAGTTCATTGTCTTACACAGTGAATTAATTATGCATTCTCTGCAAGACCCTAACTAGCGAAACTTTAATCATGCTAGCTCTAATTTACTGTTCTTGCCCTAAATTTTTGTGCAAAGATCTCCTTTGATCAAGAAAAGAACGATGCCTTCTGTAACAGTGACCAGCATACTATGCTAATACGTACAATGTGAAAACAAACCCTGGCTCAGAGAAGAGCAACAATAACAGGAAGCTTTTGTAACAGCACTAGATTTTTAAGGGAGTTGTTTTCTGGAAACAGCATGTATTAAACCATTATCTGAAGGACTCCTCTTCAAAAACACGTTGACTGTTTTTTAAGACAAGAAAGAAAAGCAAACACAAACAATTATGTTAGAGGACCAGCAGTTTTGCTTTCCTAACAGTGTAATAGAGAGAGGCATTTAAATAGACTTTGTCTTACTTATTAAGTTGGAAGACAATGACTAATTTTAAATATTTCATATGGCAATATGATTTCCATATTTTGTATGGAAATATAATATTTATGCACATCTAAGATTTTTATCATGCATTTCACTTATTTTGTATGAACTATAAAAACTTTAGTAGTATGGGGAATAAATAAGAGGAGCTGGAGATGTGTGCACACCTGTGGGGTTATGATCTTATTGGCATTACAGAGACATGGTGGGATGGATCGTAGGACTGGAGTGTTGGAATGCAGGGATACAGGCTCTTCAGGAAGGACAGGCAGGGGAGACGAGGAGGGGGTGTTGCCCTCTATGTCAAAGACCAGCTGGAGTGCATGGAGCTCCTCCTGGGATCAGATGAAGAGCCAACAGAGAGCTTGCGGGTCAGGATCAAAGGGAGGGCTGGGACAGGGGACAGTGTAGTGGGGGTCTGCTACAGGCCGCCTGACCAGGGAGAGCAAGTGGATGAGGCCCTCTATAGACAGATAGGAGCAGCCTCATGCTCACAAGCCCTGGTCCTCATGGGGGATTTCAACCATCCTGATATCTGTTGGAAGAACAACACAGCACAGCATAGGCAGGCCAGGAAGTTCCTGGAATGTGTTGATGACAACTTCCTTCTTCAAGTGATAGAGGAGCCAACCAGGAGAGGGGCTATGCTGGACCTTGTTCTCACCAACAAGGAAGGGCTGGTGGGGAATGTGGAACTCAAGGGCAGCCTGGAATGCAGCGACCATGAGATGGTGGAGTTCAAGATTCTCAGAGCAGTGAGGAGGGTACACAGCAGCCTCACTACCCTGGACTCTAGGAAAGCGGACTCTGGACTCTTCAGGGACCTGCTTGGAAGAGTCCCATGGGATAAAGCCCTGGAGGGAAGAGGGCCCAAGAAAGTTGGCTAATATTCAAGGATCACTTCCTTCAGGCTCAGGAGTGATGCATCCCAACAAAGAGGAAGGCAGGCAAAAATGCCAGGAGGCCTGCATGGATGAACAAGGAAGTCCTGAGCAAACTCAAACAAAAAAAGGAAGCCTACAGAGGGTGGAAGCAAGGACAGGTAGCCTGGGGACAATACAGAGACACTGTCCACGAAGCCAGA
>WKFP01014874.1:293828-310397 GCA_011057875.1 Pterocles orientalis | reverse complement strand
GTTGTGGATGCCCCATCCCTGGAGGTGTTCAAGGCCAGGCTGGATGAGGCTTTGAGCAACCTGGTCTAGTGGAGGGTGTCCCTGCCCATGGCAGGGGGGTTGGAACTTGATGATCTTTAAGGTCCTTTCCAACCCAAACCATTCTATGATTCTATGATTCTATGATTATATCCCAAAGATTTCCAACCAAGAGAACAAGCATAACATAAAATTGAGATGTCTAATGAAAACAGGGCATGAAAATTATAGAACTAAAACCAAAACAGTAACAGCAACAAGCAACAGTCATAAACAAATTAAACACACACATACACACATATTCTCTAGAAAAAAAAAATACAGCTTTGGAATAAAAATTGCAACACCACAGTCTCATTAGACTGATCCAGAGGCAGCAGAACATTATTCCTAATAAAACCAGAAAACATATCCATCAGGAATAATAACTGGCATGGCTGAAGCAAGCAGAAGTGGATTACACAAATAATAATAATAAAAAAAAGAGGCATAAGGTGAGATACTTTGGGAAGCATCCCAGGATGACACCTCCCCACTGCCATCATGAATTACACGCTTAGACTTCTCCACAGGGGTCACTCCAAAATCTTCCCTTTTCTTTGTTTGACCAGAATTGCTTTAAAAACCTTTGGTCTGACTTTAAAACAGAAAAGCATAAACTGTAGTCGTTTACAGACTGTTGTTTCCTTGAATCAATCTTCAGTGTTTAGACACTTTCATCACAACTGAAACTAGTCAAGAGGCTGAGCCCTTCCAAACCACAGCAGCCTTATTTTCAGTGGACTGTTCACTTAACAATTGTAGATTAGCCCCTAGTTTACTGAAAATACTATCAGTGACTTTAAAGTCCTCTTTGAAGCAATTTTAGCATGCTTGCTGTACACAATGCATTTCATATGGCTTGTTCATTTCTCTTCAAAGTTACCATGCAGCCTTAATTCTCAGAGGAGACTGCAATACACATCTGCTTGCAAAGACAAAACTTATCAATTGTTTTTCTTAACCAGACTTGTGTTTCATATAGACAGAAACACTGTATCACAAATACCTCTCTGCAGTCCAATTCAAGGTTCTGTCCTCCGACCTCCAGTTTGAGAATTTCAACCTGGTAATACCACTCCTCTCTGATTGGTGTGTACCAAATATCACCCTTGTACAGAGTTGGTTCAATTCCACCCAGAACCTAAGAGAAAGAAGAAAGGAATTCACATGCTTTAAAATCCCAGATGTTTAGTTTTGGGGCAAATACAAAAAAAGGGGAGTATTTAATTGTGATACACAGGGCACCAAAATTTTAATTTGCCCCATTTGTAAGGATTTTACTGACAAGTTCTTTGTCAATAAATAAAGCAGTATGAAACATCTAGACATTAAGTAGATCGCGCTTCAGTCAAACAGAAGTCCCATATTGGGCCAAATTACCAGCATCTTCATCTACAAGCTCACACTGACTCTCTTATGAAAGCTCCACTTTTTAAAATCAAAACAGTATCTTCAGTGGTTTAATCTAGGCAATGTGGGACACAATATTAAACTTGCACATCATAAATTCACCTGATCAGATCAGAAAAGACTTAATACTGCTTAAGAACATTCCATTTTTCTTACACACATCCAGAACGGAACAGGACCATCCCCTCACTGCTATCACTACTAGCTTCCATCATGACTTATGTTGAAGCTGACTGGGATCATTCTAGACCATCAGATTCTGAACTGAACTAACATAAGTGAGTTCTCTCTTGGGTTTCATCTATCTCACGTGTGTTAACATTTACAGTATGGGAATTTACAGCAAAATAACTATTTGTGATTGACTCCTGTGCTGATATGCTTTTCTCAGCATAATTCAGGAACAGTCATTCCAACTCACGACCCCAGATAAATAAAGGCCAGTTCTCGGTCCCACCAAAACTGATGGGAAGATTTCCCAGACTAACAACAAGGGGAAGAGATCTGGTCTTCAGATTTCTTCCCTTGGTTTCTACCAGAAAAGGAAAAGAGCCTTGATTCCTTTCCCCCTTTTCACACCAGCTGAAAACAACCCAAACTATAGCATTTTGGTGAGTTCGAACAAGCTTAGTAGCTGACTAAGGGACTACTCAGTTTGAGAAAGGTAGCAGAATATGCTCCGAGGCAAGATAATAGGTGAGGAAGTGGACTACAACATTTATTCTTTTTATTAAAATTAAACTTGCAATGAAGAATGGATAATGAAAATAAATATACCCTCGAGTTTTGCCTAAGCACTTAACTTTTCCTTAAAAAATTATAAAACATTTCATGTATTTGGACATTAAATTTTCAAGAAGTAGCATAGTCATAGAAAAGAGGGAGAGACTAACAAAGATACATCTTCCCTCTCAGACTGACAGATACCCACAAGACTACCTCCGTTGGTACCACTTCCAGAAACAGGCAGTCCAGCACCACACATCTGTAAGGAGAAAATGTTGGGGATCTTTGCCTGCTTCACAAGAGATTCAAAGAATGTCTCCACGGAACTTGAAGGCTTGAAGGTGTTGAAAAACAAAACAGAAAACAAAAGAATCACATTAGTATTCATTAAAGAGTTTCTCTGCGGAAATGAGCAAATCATTCAAACAAGACCACTTTTCACAAGTAAACTGAACTGACAACCAGGTGATGAAAATTCTAAATATAATAAGTAATTAAAAAACCACATCTGTCATTTCTGTTTCTGCTGTTTTTAAAAACATTTTTATTCTTGACCACTGTCATAGAAATCCCTAAAGCACAAGAGTATTTTCCAATTCGAGTTTTCAAACTCAAATACTAGTTTCAGTTTCAGGCAGAAGCTCGTGCCAATGCTTTCTGTTTGGAAAAGGCTGTGGGTTATTAGAATAGTCAGATGCAACTTGCCCTTCCCACCTTTCTAAAGTTACAAGGCAGAATTTTAAAGTGAGGATTTTCAATTTTTAAACATAGTTTAATTCTAATGAACTTTTAATTCAATGGCCCTCATTTCCTTTCTTTTAAATGACTTAATATCTAAGCACACTCCCTCCAACTGACTACTAGCCAACAGGTTTTTTGCTATACTGCATGTCATGCTTGCCTTTGCAGTTGTTAGAGTACTGCTACTGCATTGTAATTCAGATTTTCATGCAGGCACATCTCATGACAGGCAGAGATCCTGGGCTAGCTTGCAAGGTACCAAGTGTTCTTACTGCACAAAGCACAGAGCAACCTCAGAAGCCAACAACACTTAAGACTTTGGAGTACAGGAAAAATAAAAACCTTCAAAACACTATTTGCCGAAAGCAGTTTGAGAAGCAGCTTGTCTGTCTGTCTTTTGACAGTGTACAACAGCAAGTACAAGCAGAAGTTGATAAAATGACCACACAAGTCTGGAATAAAGCATTTTAATTCCAGAGCCGGCAGGCAATATTGAATTGTTTGTTTTAACAGTATGTATCTCAGTTTGTGAATTTCTCACACAGTTATGTGTAGGTTGAAAACTATGACTAGTATTCCAATCACCTTTTCAGTTTTAGACTATAGGGTTATAAATTTTAGACCACAAATTTTAGGTTTTAATTTAAACTTCTATCTTAATTTTCTACCTCCACAAGTACAGGACGTGATTGGTTCTATGTTCATGAACACACCATATATAACATTTTTTTCTGAAATTATCCATATATGCTCTCCACCTGAACTTTTACTTAGCGAATGGAGAACATCTTAGAATGACCTGCCAAAGGCTTTGACAATTAAGTTCATCAGACATTAACAAGTCTTGAGAGAGATCACCAGACCTCTAATATATGCTCTCTACATGCATACCAGAAGCCTTTACTCCCATTCTCTGGTACTACAGGCTCTGTAAAAGAGGAAGTAAAATCGGAACCTTCATCACCAGAAAAGCCAAAATCCTCATATGGGACTGTAGTATCATCACAACTCAATTTATTCTTTCTGGAACAAACACAAAAGATCCATAGGAAACAGTAATTGGAAGGGAGGAGTCTAATACTGACAAGATCATCTGCTCTCTTTATTTTAATAGTTAGATTTCTATTTATTGTCATTGTGAAAGACCATAGCTGGGGAAATGATGACTTACCTTGGCTAAGGCATTGTAGGCAAGACCAAGAATCCCTTGCCATTTAACCCCTGGTAAGAAGAAATTCTCTGATTCAAGAATGGTAGCAATGTTGACAGTATAGCTGCCAGAGATTCCTTTTGGGATAGTAATGACATCTGTACCCAGCACTCCAGTCCAGCTTCCTTGGCTGTACTTAACTGTGACATCAATCCCTTGAGATTTGTATGTACTCGACCTTTAAAAGGAAAGGATACGCTTAGGCATGAGCTGTTCATTTACAATGCAAGATAACAGAATATATTAAATCTTAATTTTTACCAGAAAGGAAGAAAAGTGAAGTCTGCAAAGTTTATCACATATACTCACAGGAGAAGGAAGATGGATTGTAAAAGCAGCAATGAAAAAAGTCTTGAAGCCCCGGTTTTATCCTGAAGCCATCAATGACTCAAATCTTCACAATGTGTGTCTTTTTTTTTTTTTTTTTTTTTTAATCTAAGGTATTATGCCGTCAAGTGCAATATGTCCCTCACTCAGACTGGTCCATCACAATAGGAGCAATATTCTTTAATTGCAGACAGAACATATTAAGTGGCACTAAGAAATTAAAAGCTTCTGAATTAAAATCTAAAATTGAAATGCCAGGCTAACTGAATAGCTGTAGACTAATACCTCATTAATACTATTAAAAATCCATTTTGGGTAAATTGGAATATTATTGTATCAGCAGTAAGACACAAGTTTTCTAAATCTGCAGTTTAGTCTATCTATCAGGAAGTAAGCAGATATGGATATTAATAACAAATGATTACTGACTTGGAAGAGGAAAGGAAGGAGTTCCTTCTAGAACAGGGCAGCAAAGGCAAAGGAGCAGTTAAGAATGGCAAGCAAAGAAAAGAAAAGAACCCTGTTCAGAAGACTTGATAAAAACATAAGAAAAAACATCAATAAATGTTTCATTTTAAAATTCTATAGTATCAACAGAGTAATCATCTTCCACTCTCATCGCTACTGAATAACTATGAAACTCCTAGATTCCCCAAATCTATTTTGGTCCTATTCCTTGGTATGCAGCTTCTCCTTCTGAAGAGGCAGATGACCATGCTCAGCTCATCCAAAAAGACTTCTAGCTTGACAGCTTTTTTAAAAGTAAAAAAACCAACCACAAACAAGTGTAAAATTAATTTCATAACACCACCTTTATATGTGTGTAAAACAATAGAAAGTGCAGGTGATTTATCAAGGGTGGACAGTTGAATCAACCCAGCTTTAATCTGACAGCTACTCTGACAGAAACAGTCACGCGAGGTGGCTTCACAGTCCCCTATACCTGACCTCACCAGGAGTGAGGTTTGATTTTGGAGTCCATTTGATTTTGCCTATTAGGGGGAACAACCTTCAAATGGGAATGCAGACAACTCCCACCCATTCAAGCAGACACTTTATCTTGCAGGACAGTTTGGCTATACAGTCCAAGTAAGTGATCCTCTTCCTAGCTAAGGGAGGGCAGAGAGCAATACGAGATCCGGCTCTAAATCTAAGTAGTTCTTTATGCTGCCGACACCTGACCCTGCAAGGGTCTTCAGGGCCCAGTAGGCTGTAACATCCAAGACAGCAGAAACAATTGAGATAATAGGCCCCAGAGATTATATTTAAAAATGCACAGATTCCAGAGATACTGCTACTAGCTGTATCTGGTCACTGCTACTGCTATTTTACCTTTCTGCGTAATCCGGCATTTGTATGACACTTAGAGAAAGGGACATCTCAGCTCAGGCAGGGTGTTCAGAGCACCACTGTGAAACTGGCAATACATGTTACAAATCAAAACAGAGTCTGAATAATTGGTGACATAAGAGAAACTGGGGGGAAGGGCAGGAAAAGGAAGGGAAAATATAGGGTTCTTCATGCAGAAAAGTGGCTGTGCAACAGAAGAGGAAACATCTGAAATCAGAGAGAAAGGGGAGTGCTGGGAGAATAAAGCGAAGCGAATCTGCAAATACAGACGCTGCATAACTAGCAACAGCAGCAGCACATAACACTTCTTCCATAAGTGGTAATAGCCTGACGGATTGAGCTGTGGACCAGGACACAGAAAGACAGGGTTCATTTTTCAGCACAGCTGGTGAACTTTCCTATGGAAAGGCAGGACAAGTCACTTCCTCATCCTCTGTGCCTCAGCTTCCCCACCTGTAGAAATGGCTATGAGGATACTCATCTAACTTGTAAAGCAGAGATGTCATATTGAAGAGAAGGCCTTATTATTTCCTTCAAGGAGCAAAATACCTAGTGTGGGAAGGGATCTCACATGATCCTTGTGGCAGTAATTCTATTCTGTTCTGAAAAAACACTTCCTGCTTCATCTTCTTGGGAGTTTGGGCTTTTCCACCTCACTGATCTAAAGGAAGAAAACTTCTTTAGAGGTCAAAACTAGAGATTTAGAAAGGACCTTAAAGATCATCTAGTTCCAACCCCCCTGTCACGGGCAGGGACACTTTCCACTAGACCAGGTTGCTCAAAGCCTCATCCAGCCTGGCCTTGAACACCTCCAGGGATGGGGCATCCACAGCTTCTCTGGGCAACCTGTTCCAGTGCCTCACCACCCTCTTTCTTCCTAAAATCTAATTTAAATCTACCTCTTTCATCTTAAACCCCCTTGTCCTATCACTACTCTCCCTGACAAAGAGTCCCTCCCCATCTCTCCTGTAGGCCCCCTTTAAGTACTAGAAGGCTGCTATAAGGTCTCTCCAGAGCCTTCTCTTCTCCAGGCTGAACAACCCCAACTATCTCAGCCTGTCCTCATAGGGGAGGTGCTCCAGCCCTCTGACCATCTTCATGGCCCTCCTCTGGACCCACTCCAACAGGTCCTGTCGTTCTAACTCATGGGCTAAGTGTTTTAAACAAACACACAGCACAAATTTCAAACAAGCCGTTTTGGCTGTGATGAGAAAAAAATAAATTCAACTCTTCCAGCAGGACAGAGTTTATCTTAGCCAGATGCAAGGAAAAGGGCCTCCTATATTATGGTGCTGTAATGACACTATTCCCTTCTCCCTCTCCTACCTGGTTACTATCTTCTCTCCAAAGCAGCCAACAGAAATACGGTCCTCAAACCTCAAATGGATCTCAAGCCTCAGCTGAGAAAACTTGCAACGGGTTCATTTTCCCATGCAGAGTTACTCCTCATTACCAGCATGCGGCACTGAACAAAACATAACCAAAATATTATTTCTCATGTCATGCTTCATTTGAAGGAAGCCCAACATGGCAACAGCAAATCCACTACGCAGAAAGCCCTGCTTAACATCAACCTCACCAAACACATGCAATTCCATCTGAATTTCATGCTCTCTTACCACTCTGCAACAAAACAGGACTTCAGGCTTTCCTGGTTACCCATTCACTTTCTCTTAAGCACCAAATCAGTATCTCCACAGACAGCAATAGCAAAGAAGGGACAGAAAACAGAAAATCTGAACAGAAGTTTTGATCTCCTCTCTAGTGATAGATAGATGGCTCATGATAAGTGATTCAGAGCCAATGACTTTAAGCCAAAGCAAACATGAAAACCCAACATCTAATTTGCAGGGGTTCTGGAACAAGTTTATAATTTACCTCAAACCACAAGCTGTAGAGTGTACACAACCAAACTCACAGGATCATACTGCAAAGCAGCAGCTTACTTTTGCTTGTTGGTATATACCTTACTGTATTACCTCAAGTTATTGCCCACAATTTTCTTCCCTCCCTGTCTCTTGGAATGATCAAAGCTTGAGCAGTTTGCTCCTGAAACTTTAGCAGGTGAGGCTGTAGTAAGCACACCGAAATAATACTGAATACTGTTGGTGAATACTGACAGCCCCGAGTATGCCAGTCTTTCACATACTGCTGCAGAGCCATCACAGACAATTTAGTTTCAAGTATAAAAATCCCTTTATACATCTGTTTAAGTACCTATTTTATAATAAGTAGTGTACTTAACAAAAACTACTTCTTATTTTGAACAGCATGAGAAACAAACGCTGTTATTTCTTTTTGGTTCAGGACAAATCAGACTGTTTCCCAAAACTTATACATCACGGTGACTTGTACAGCATGATCATCACAGGAGACTCAGAACTTTTCACAGCAAAGTTTTGTCAGAGTCATTCAAAAGCCCAAGTTATGAAAGCGTTCATGATAACAGCTTTATTTGTTTTGTGAAGAAAGACCCAGATAATTAAACAGGAGAATTATACAACACAAATTATATGACATGCAATGTAATTTAACAAGCTTGTTCTAAAATTGCTCAAGGAAGGCTCTCCCTGAACAACATACCCTCTGGGTCCTTTGAAACAAAGATAATGCCTTTCCTATGCACTCTCCTCAATTTCAGTCAAAAAACAATAATGCATTTAATTTCAGATATTGATAATTTTAATAAAATTAAACTAAGAGCATGGCAATCAGGAAATTCAGACCCATCACTGTCTTTCTCCAACACAATATTAATATTCTAATAAGCACACATCTATAACTCAGTCCCATTAACTTAACAAATTACTAATCCTTCTTCCCCCTCGTCTTCAATTTGTAGTTTATGACTTTGATATGGAGGAACTTCATGATAATAGAGGGACAAACTGCAGGAATGATCACCAGGTGAAGGGAAACCTCTGTATCTAATTTTGAAATGTTCCACATAGTGTGCAAGAAAAGTGCCCATAGGTTATTCTTCTCATTTACACATGGGTAAAGGTCACTCTTAGGTAATTTTACAGATCTGCCTGATGTGATATCAAGGCCCCTGTCTACCATCTATGCAAAATCGTACCAACCAGGGAACGTAACCTGACTACTGGGAAAAGGCTATCATAAGGCCAGTCTCAAAAAAGAGATGAGCAGCAGGACACAAGGAACTACAGGCCATTGGGCTTCACCTCAGGTCAGGAAAAGTTGTAGAGAATAACCTCCTGGAATCTTTTCTCAACCACAATGGGGAGAAGAAGTTAATCACGGACACCCAATGAGGAATTTCACAGGCATATCACACCTGACCAACCTCATTGCCTCCTATAACAAGATGACTGGCTACGCAGATGAGCAAAGTGCAGTAGCTGTAGCACATCTTGATTTCAGTTAGGCTTTTGACACTATCTCCCAAGGCATTCCCATTTGGAAGCTGAGGATGTGGGGCTGAACAAACAGACCACTGAGTGAGCTGAAGATGGGCTAGGCCACTGGGCCATAAGTACAGCAACTGTTGGCTCACCATCAGGCTGGTGACCAGCATAGTGCCCCAAAGGTTGTGAGTAAGGGAAAAATTGTTCAACATCTTCATCAAGAACCTACACAATGGACAGACTGCACCTGCAACAGATTTGCACAGGACACTACATTAAGGAGAGTAGTTGACATGCTGAAGGTGAGAGCTTAAATCCAGAAGAACCTTGAAAAATGGGAAGACTGAGCCAACAGAAACCTCCTGGCATTCAACAAGGAGAAGCACAAAGTCTTGTAGCTGAGAAGAAACAACTCCATGCATTAGGACAGACTGGGCAGCAACTGAAAAGGACTCAAAAGGATTTGGGGTGGTGGCGGACACTAGGCTGAATAAGAGCCAACAGTGTACCCATGCTGTCCATACAGCAAACTCCACACCGGCTCACATTTGGAAGGCTGTGGACAACATATCAAAGGAAGTCACTCTCACCTTCTGGTCAGCACTGTTAAACAGGGATCTGGAGACAGAGAAGAGGGACTGGCAGAGGTCTACCTGACAGCTCAGGGTCCACAAACACAGGACCTGTGATGAGAAGCTGACAGGAGCTTACAACAACTCGAAAGAAAGCTACAAAGATGACAAAGCCAAACTTTTCTGTGCAGTGCCAAACAATAACACAAGGAGCAACACCCAGGAGTTACATTTTGTGGGGTTCAGGCTGTACAACAGAAAATACTTCCTCCACAGGAGAGTGTGGCACAGCACTGAAACATGCTGCCCAGAGAGATCATGGATTCTCCACCCCTAAAGGTTTACAGGACTTGGCTGGACTCAGCCATGGCTGACCTGATCCGGTGACAGCTCTGTCTCATTTGGGATATGTCCTAGGTAACCTACAGTTTTCTTGCAAACAACATTTTTGAAACATCTAACTGATTGCAGTGGGGCCAGGATCCCTCCCAGACGATATTTATTTAAATGTATTTAAACTACTGAAAATGGAAGAAGCATGGTGTAGCCAGGCTCAAGCATGCTAATGGTTGCACTTTATTCTGAGCATATTGCAGTAGTCCCATCAATCCAATTCAAATCAGAAATTGCTATTGCAATTGCTCTGGACTATAATGACCTCAGTTTGAATCATTTTACAAAGCACCCTTAACTCTTCAGGGCCTAAATTTCAAGGTTTCCTTACTAACTTTATATGAAAGTTCTCAAAACACAGTGTACACTGAGAGCACTGATAAAGGACTGTAACCTTCAAGTGATTTCACTCAACACACAACCATTGCCATTGTTGCTGTTTCTAATGGTTTATTGTTCTTATGAGAGAGGCCTTGCCCTTCCCGACAAAATAACATCACTTAAGAGAAAAGGAAGAAGGAATGCTTGTGCTTTTAATTCCTTGCAATTACGTTTCCTCTAGCCACTACTTATGGAAGGGGATAGCTGGCATGTAAAGCTCTGCAGTAGTGCAGAAATGGCTTTAAAGTGCAAATTTTGGGCTTTCCAGACCCATGTCATATCAGAGTGAGATGTGAAATATCTCCATTAATATCTGAATATGCGACAGAAGGTAAGGCTATTCTAGAAAGCAGTATGGAAATACCAGCCTTCCCTCCACTACATCTTATTGGAAAAAAAGTGCAAAACCCCATGTTAAAGTACATCAAGAGGTTACGAGAATGGTGATACTCTCCAGGCTCCCAGTCCTCCAAGTATTTTTATCCATATGCTTTAGCTAAAGATAGACACTATGTTTTGGAGACGTTTACCTGAAATAATTGAAACTAGAGAAGCGCAGAAAGGAAGGAAGAAAGAGGGAAAGTGATTCAGACAGACAAAGCTGTGCTTGGCTGTGACTAATGTCAGCTCATGCTAAACACAGCATATTTAGTGCATAACAAGCACCAAAATCACCCAGTTGTATTTTATAAACAACCAGAGTTAGCACAGGGTCTGTCCAGATCACTAACTGATTGAGACCCTTGGCCATACTAAAGGACAGATTAGTTTTTGCCTAACTAATTTCGGTTTTGGATAAAATGTCAAGCAACAGGTAAAATTACTGGGTTTTAATTATTGTTTTTACACAAAGGGAAGGTATATTTAAACTTCCTTACAAGACTATTCAGATAAGAAATTGTCTGAAATTGGTGTGATTTTGCAAATTATTTTTACCCTGTAATCTTCTTCCCTTTTCTCTAGCTCTAATCAGCGCTGCGCTCAGAGCTCAGTTGTCTTGCCACAAGTGGGACCATTTATGGTGTCAGGCAGGATTTTGCCTCAGGCAAGGCCAATCTTCCCGTTCAGGCAAAAATATCCTACTCTCATGGGATGTCACAGGAGCCCCAAGAACTGCCTTATCATTTTCTTTTGCATGGAGGAGCCAGAATCTAAAAGATACCCTAACCCATCACAGCGCGCAGAACAGGTACTTACAGCTCGGTATTGAAGTAGGAGGTGACATCAGGTTCAGGCACACCTGCTACAGCAAAATTACTGCTCCCCGTGTCAACCAGAATATTTAACTGCCGAAACAGAAGAAAGGAGAGGTGGTTTTCATATCCAACTAAACAAACAAAAAAATCATTAAAGTTTTTGCCTAAATTACGTTCGGTTTTAAAATTATGATGACAGCTGCCCTGAAAAATAAATACAAATCATTACTTTTGGCAAAGATCTGCTGCTGCAGCCCCTTAAATGCTTTAAAATAGTCACATTCCTGGAAGGGGGAAAACCACCAAGCCCGTGTTCACACAGCAGATGAATTCACAACCATCTCAAATTTCTTTTCGGACCAACCCATGTGTCTCGGCAACCTGGCTCACCTGGGACACACGCTGAATTGCATACTGTTTAAAGCACTGTTTGCCTTAGGAGGTTTCTAGGTAGGGGCTGGGTGTAAGTCTGTGCAGAAATAAGCAGAAGCACGAAGCTGCTTCGTAGCTTGGAGAGCATGGGAACATTGCCCAGTCTGTCCCGAGCAGCAGCAACTTACGACAGTTTTCTCCACCTTTAAATAGGAGGATGGCAGATTCATAAACACTGTGGAAAACATGGATTGAAAGCTGGCATAAGAGTGGGCCACTTGTTTCGTTAATTGGGAGGACGATTTAGGACAAAAATTGCCTAACAAAACCACACGGACAAAATGAGACGCTTCCTTTCCCCATTTGGCTGAGGTTTGCAGGCTGGTCCACCACAGCTGCACGACAGCTTGTGCTAGCACAAATAAGAAGGTAATAGCACAGGAGCAAGCACCCACATGCAGGATCACCTCTTTCAGCAAGACCTTGATACTACAGGTGTCATTAAATGATAATTTAATTCAGTCAGAGACTGTACTACTACTAAAAGCAGAGGCCACACATCTTCCCTGTTCTTGGCTGGATGCTTCCCATGGCTTCTTGACATAAGCACTAGCACCCATGGGGCCACGCTGCAAATCAGTTCAGATTCCTCACCTACAGTTACCAAAAAAATTAGCAATCTGCCATATCAGACAGCTACTTGAAAAGAGATGGTAGGAGCAGATACTAGATAAGGGTGATTGCCTCTTTTGGTGACAGCATGGTCTCAGATTGGCCTAAAATGATTGTGAAATTATGCCCTAGGCAGTAGGGGACACCTGCTCCCCAGATAATTATTAAGGAATTAAGAATTTTCCTGTAGGAGAGAGTGAGACATCAGGACTGGGTTGCCTGTGGTTTGACTCTAGCTTGAACCAGCCACTTTAGTAGCCCCCGTCCCTCCTTCACGTGTGAACCAGCTAGAGATCTAGAACTGAAAGTGGATGTGGGAAGGGTAAGAGAGAACGATGGGGGCAATGAGTTTAGTGTTGACAAAGGAAGTGGAGAAATAGGGCCAAGCTCAGAAAGGAGTATGAAGATAAAGGAGGATAAAGCATTTGGAGAAGATATGCTGAATTCTTCTTTAACAGATTTAAGATTGAGCATAGACAAAAAAAAGTGTGAGCCAATGTTCAAAAACATTTTTGGTTTGCACATGGAGGGGGAGGGAGGAGATGGTTGCCCTCATTTTGCCTAGTCAATATAGTATGGGACTGAGAAGCTCTGAAATTAAAACATGAACACAAAACCAACTAGAAAGTTGTGGGATTCTCTTTTCAACTGTACGCACACTCTGCCATTGGTATTCCCTGTCCTAATCATGCAAAAATTTTAAGACTAAAAAGAAACAAGACTACAACCTTAGTCAAGTTATTTACCTGCCTCAGAGCATCTGAGATTTTAGATTAAGCGGAGACAATACACCGAAATTTATTTTGAAACCACATGAGCCAGATACAGATGTTTAAAAACAAAAAGACATCTACAAGTTCACCTGGCTGCAGGAGCTGAGGCTTTAAAAGAAAATAAAAACCTCTGAGGCATGACTTACAATAAAATCCAAAGTTTGCTACATACTTTATCTCAATGATATCAAAAGCCTAACATTTTGTCAGCTACCTAACAAAGTAAGAGCTATTCATTTTTCCTCCTCTTGGGATAAAAATAATATTAAAAATAAATAACAAAGAGCAGCTACAATGTGTGCATCTATCAGGACTAACAAAAGTTGCCTCAAAGGGGTGCTGCAGGGCTTAAATTAATTAGCCTTTCCGAGGCAGTCTGTGATGCTTGAGTAATCGGCACTATGTATCAGCTGCAGAAGTACATGTAGGTGTTGCCCCAGCTTCAGTAATATGCACGACACCATACACGGAGGAGGACTGGGGAAAAAAAAACAAACAAAACCAAACCACAAACAAAACCCCAATCACTAAATATCACATATATGAAAGATATGTTACCCCCACACCTTAAATACAATCTTATCACAGAATTCACAAATCACTGAAGAAAGGGCAAATTTACTACCCACAGTACAGAGCAAATCAACATTTCCAAAAGAAAATAGATATCGCCCACCAAAAAAAAAAAAAAAAAAAAAAAAAAAAAAAAAAAAAAAAAAAAAAAATACAAAGCCAGCTAACCAGGCAAGGGCCAGCCCACTCGGACACAGTAGCATTCCCATGACAGATCGCTATTGAGGCTGACATTCTCTATCCGCATGTTTGTGCATAATGAGATGCAGGCAGCCAGGGCAGACACTGATTTATTGTACTCCTCACAATAGCACCAGTGATTAGAAGCTCATTTTGGGATGGGTATAACTTACTGAGTTCTGTTTCTCTCCTGGCTAGCCTTTGGGTCTGAATTTTCTTTAGTGCCTTCCCATCTCATTAAGAACCTCTTTCATGTTGTCACCATTGGAGCCTACTTTACTCTGTACTGCCTGGTGCTGGCTTTATGGTGCTGCTGGGGGAGCTTCAGACAAGTTCTGGCGAGTCACAGGGCGGCAACCGAAAGAGCTATGGTCCAGGTCTGCCTGCCCTGCCCCATCTCCAGAGGTCAGCCCTGCCCTCTCCCAAAAGGTGAAGCCAAGCTTCCCCACTTTGCTCACTCCCCGCCATTGCATTGTGCTGACCGTCTTACTCATGAAAACAAAAATCAACAGCACCTCAACTTGATTCACTGAGCTGTGTGCTGTGACAACTGGAGAGTGGTCATACCTCTCTGTGCCTTTACCTTTCTGCCACAGGGACAGAAGACCCTGATGCCAATGCAGTTGTAGCATCCTCTCCAGCCGCCTCCTTGTGAAGCCCCAGAGATGGTGAATCAGAGCTCTCACGGGCAGGTGGAGCAGTTCCTTGGGTTTATTACAGCCTCCTCTCATGAATCACTTCCTGTCACTGAGAGATGGTTGTTTAGTGATCACCTTCTGTTGTCAGAAAGTGTCATATGAAGTCAGATTTTGCAAAAGCCAAGGTTGGAGAGACACAGCTGAACGAGGCTATGAAGGAAAAACTGCCCAAAGACTGCTGACAGGTCATGTGCCCAGCATCAAAAACAATGAAAGACTACTTTCTGTTCACTTTTGGAGGCACAGAAGGAAAGCCTTAGTGTTTTTTTGATTGTGTCTTCCATGTCCAACTTCAGACCTATATAGCAGAAAGCAGACAGCAAATGCAAAAGGCCATTTTTTTTCCCCCGAAGGTGACCACAGCTGTGGGACATAAAATCTGCACTGAGTACAATACCTGGAGATGATTTTGCTAGATGCACTTCCTCTATGGAAATAGCGTGGATATTAATAAGAGGTTCATAAACCTTTCCTAGCTCTAGAATAAGCAAGATAGGAACATCCACCTCTGCCATGACAGAGGAAATCTGACACCCTATCTATATGCCATTAAGTTGCGCTTATAAAAATAAACAAATCCAAGACTGTTTACTGAAAGTCCGGAACACTGAAAGCAGAAGCCTCCTTAGGCCAACCATTCTATATATTTTCTACTCTGAAGGGGTAGAGACACTGAAAAAAAACCCCAGTCGTAATGATTTGTTTCAACTGGAAGTCAAACACATTGTCAATACTTCAAGGATCCCTCAAACTTTCCATTGCTTGATTTAGTGCCAACATCAAATAGCACATACTGTACGCTATCCTGCTTCAATAATTTAACTTACCACTATGTCTTTAATATTTTTAAGCTTTCGTTTGCTGAATATTGTTGTATTTCGAGATCAGAAAAAAAACTGCCTATTGATCTGTCATCTTTTTTTCATTCAGCAAAGTTTCATCTGTCTATGGTTCAGGCACCTGCCCTGCCTGTTACAGCAAGTGGCGTCAATACGTCGTCATCAACACTAGGCATTATCTATGCCTCATTAAACTGCCTGGTGAACAGCAATTTGCAGTTATCCCACCATGCATTCAGAAAGTGACTTCTTTCACATTTTCAAGGAAAAGGGATAAAACATAGCAATCGTTCAATTTTTGTTGCATAGAGGTTTCTGGCATCCTCTAGCAGAGACAGAGCTTGCCTCTGTTCTGATCTACACTCTACTCAGACTGGTATAAGTTTCTCTCTACTGTTTTAGTTTGAGGTCAGGAGTTTTTGGTAACTTTCAGAAAAATATACAAAACAAATCCCAGGGTCTATAAATACATGATGTGTTTCTTTGAAACAGCTCTCTGCATGATTTAGCATACACAGTCTTTTCCAGCTGTGGAATCCTAGGGATTGCATGCAACCCTGTCGCGCGGTTGCTTTTGATGTGATTCCCTGGGTAACCCACACTGAGCTAGTGATAATCTTCATCCCTGACTGGCCCATGGAAAAATCCACTGTAGGTGTTTGTTTTTTTTTTTTTTTTTTTAAGTTAGCAGGTCTGACCCTTTTAAAAAATTTCACCACTGGACAGAA
>WKFP01014874.1:255155-284719 GCA_011057875.1 Pterocles orientalis | reverse complement strand
TCCCTCCCCCCCCCCCCCACTCTACATTATTTTATCTCAGCAGTTCAAATGCAAAAATCTTGCACTTTGGATCACATAAATTGTTTGTGTTATTGCCTGAAGGACTTTGCATCTGTGAAGTAAAGAGAAGATTTTCTGTGAAAAATCTGAAGTGATGTGACTGCATCAGATGTTATCTTGCTACAGCACTTCTCAAACTTTTGGAAAGTGTGACCACCTTTGGACTCATCTGTTTTATTTGCAACCCGAGAGTCAACAAGAAGAAAAACAAATGGATTAAATAAAAATCTCTTTAGTAACAGAAAAGTATCAGTAGGACTGATGAATCATTTTCTGACACACCTCACATTTCACTCTTAGCTGTAGCAGACACCTACTAGACAGCATGGTGAATGAAAGCATAGGTCTTTCCATACCATGCTTAAGCAGCATGGTAATACTGCCCTGAAGGCCTTCCAAATTGGTAGAGCTCTGCCTTGGAAAGATGCTACAGCTGTTAATTTCTTATGCCACAAACACCTACAATCAAGATTTGTCTATCAACAAGTATCATAATGTAATTTTGGAAGTAAAGTTTCCAATTAGGTAGAAAAAAATGAAAGGAAAAAACCTCCCTCAAGATTTCCAAAGTATCAATTTTGAAAATAGATCCAAAGCCTGTAGTCAAAATAGAACACCCTAGTATACTTTTCTATGCCAAAACCATGCTGCCAAAGGCAACCTTCAAAATTTACCTTCTGCTGACCTGATGTACTTTCTTCTTCCCCAATACCGCAATAAAATTTTCAAGGGAGGACATGCAGGACCCAACCTTCCATACTATGGTTTAGCCGGTAATCCTTTTGTTTCTGTAGAAGCCCCAAATGGCAGATCTTTTCTTGTATGAGGCTTCTTATGGCAGCAAAGTAAGAAACAGAGAGAGCCTGGGTTGGTGAGAAAATTCTCACATCTGGCCTTGACACGAGCCTGAGCACAAGCCGCAGCACCGTGGCGGGCTCCAAGGCCCTCATCTATGGACCACTCTCATAGGCAGATCCACAAACAAGTATCAAGGAATTACCTGAGAGCCAGCAGGCAAAATGATCCCTGCCAAATGGCAGAAGGTGGCCTTTAATGTGGGAAGTTTTATGCTCCCTTCCTCAATTGGGAGAGGTGATTCTCAGTTCTTGAGTTGCCATCTGTTTTTCTTTAAAACAAAAATGCCAATGGGAAAAAGTAGGGCTATCAAGCAGTTCTAGAACCCTAGGAATGGATTAATATTTTGCCTGTAAGGAGGAAAAGCTTAAGAAATGTTACTGTAACATTAACACCTTTCCTCTTTTAAAATAAGACTGGATTAGCAACAACTTCAAGACAAGCATTTTCCCTAAACACATGCAGCCTAAATTAACAGCAGTTTTTGCTAGTAAGTAGATACAAAAATAAACCAACCATAAAGCTAAATAAAATCAACTAATTTTAGTACTCAAAAGCTGAGCAAAGAGGCAAACTCTATAAGTAATTTATTTTTCACGACTTCAAATTATTAGTAAGCCATGGTGAGGGAAAGAAAGGATTGTAGAATGCAATTACTGCCTTAACAGATTCCCTTCAAAAGACTCTTTAATTATGACACATTAATTATGTTCAATGAATTGTAATTTTCACTCAAATAAGATTTTTCTCCCCATATAGTTAATTTTCCTCAAATTCCCTCTCCTCCGTATCCCACAGGCTTCATGTATTTGAGGAGGACACTTATAAAACCAAAATTCTAGAACATCTGTCCGCCACTACCCTCCTCATAAAATACTCTTAAAAATAAAAAGGCAGCGAGAGCACAAGAATAGACAGGCAAAAGGCAGAACGAGGGAACAACTCTGCAGGAGGAGAGAGAAAGGGAAAAAAACCTATTATTTTATCAACCTTTGGCAAAAAAGGGAGCAAAAACTGATACTGGCCTCAGGCTTTCTGAAGGCACAAGAGCAGACTTTGCTATGTGACCACCCTTGGACAACTGTGGCCAAAAGCCCACTGGACAGCCGTGCCTGGAGGAAGCCTGCCGAAAGGGCCCGGTGCATGGGCAGTAGCAGGTTCAGCAGCCAAACTTTCATCCCAAGAGGGAGAAGTTTACCAAGCTCCTTGGCGAGGCTCTCAGGTCCTGGGCTGCTGCAGCCTTCGCTGCACAGAGCACGCAGCTACTGCTGTAGCAAAACCAAAACATATGGTTGATGGAGACGTGCTCGGACTACCCCAGGTGCTGCAAGCAGTAACGGGGCTCACTGCCTGTTGCAGAGCCACCCGGAAAAGCACAGCAGATCACCTGTGCGGAGGTTCCTGTTGTCACAACTAGACTGTTACCAACCTGAGTTAGAGTTAGCTGGTTTCTACATGCTCAGTTCTT
Organism: Pterocles orientalis; assembly: GCA_011057875.1. Taxonomy (NCBI): domain Eukaryota; kingdom Metazoa; phylum Chordata; class Aves; order Pterocliformes; family Pteroclidae; genus Pterocles; species Pterocles orientalis. The sequence continues at coordinate 282,336 of WKFP01014874.1, read as the reverse complement.
TAATGCCACAATCCAATTGCATGGGTGGCTGCGATGTAGGCATATGAAGAGGAGACAGTCAGCTAATTTGTTATTTTAAAACTAACGGAGTTCATATGCAAAAAATTGCAAATAAAATATATTTTAGTCCTGGGCTATCTCAAGTGCTTTCAAGGACGCTGAACTAACAGATAGAAATTCAAATGTAGAACTCCCAATTTTAACTGCAGTTGCTATCTGTAGAATATGTACTGCATTTGCTTCATGAGCTCAATCTACATAGTAAAACCAGGGGCTGGAAAAGCAGCAAGACGTATGACAGTCCCATCAGTGGCAGGAAAAAACACTTCCTTTTTCTGAGGCGTAGTATCCTTTACTTTGAAGATCTGATCTCAAGTCCTAATCCAAGCAGAAACAGAAGCAACAAGTTCCTTCACTTATTTACACAAATTATTATTAAATCTGTGTTTTACAGCCAGTAAGAAAAAGGAGACAGGTATGTCTGCTTCATACTGGAGATGCACATGTGCAAGGGTATGCCATTATATTAGCTTCCTTTTTCAAATGTAGCTATACTTGACAATGACCAGATAACACTTCAGGTCAGACTCACTTCTCCTACAATAAGTGAGAAATTTCCAAAGATAATAAAATGTAGAGGCAATGTGATAGCTAACGTGTCCTCACAGACTTGAAGTCGTAAGTACCCTTCACAAAAATAAAGGCCCCTGCAGGGTGTAGTAGTTTTTAAATCAGTCTTGCCAGATGCTATCCCTAGAGCTCACTGTCCTTTGGTTAGAGGAGGGAAAAAAGAAAACAAAAAACCAAAAAAACCACAAGAAAAAATAACTAATTCCTTAACAATCACAAGAATCCAAACATACAGGAATGCCACATGGGCTTTCTTTTGTCCAGTGGTTTGTTTTCATCTTATTTCTACTCCAAATCCAAGCTAAGTTAGCCCTTAATAACAGGCAAAATAGTTATTTGCTCACTCTCTACTTTACTCTTTCCAAATCTGATGCTTTTGCCTTGATAGGGAATGAAATGCAAGGAGTGGTAAAAAGTGTGAACGTGACACCTATTGCCACCACTCCTGTTCCTCACCACAAATCTCTGTCCTAGCCCACTAGGATCTGAATGCATGATTGCTATGATTGGTGACCCAGGATAATAAAGTTTCCACCATTTCTCGGAAGGAGAGAAAGCACCTTTAAAGGAGCAGTTAGTGAGGATCTAATCCAACTGGCCCTGGGAGAGGAGCACATCCTGAGGAACGACCACAGCAAACTTCCATTCAGTGTCACTGTGCACAGACAACGCAGGCCATTGCAGTCCACTTATAAACACAGCAAGGCAAAGCCTTGCTACAAAACACTAACTGTGCTATACCCTATTCAGAGCAACTGCATTGTAATTAATACTCGTGTTTTGGGCTATGTTTATAGTACAAGCTCCACTACCTCCATGCAGTCCCTTTCACAAGGGCTAATTTTATATGGAATGAGGTGCCTGAATGCTATTTTGTAAAGGCAGGGACCTTTCTGTCAATCCAAACCCAGTGTGTTTGCTTGCTTTGTCTTTGGTCAAAAATACATTACACCCCACCACACCACAGTACATCACTATATTAGTCCTGTCTCTTACAACTTTCAGGTCCTTGTTCTTTTTATTTTGCAGGCACCCAATAACAACCACCAAAATCTACCCAACTCATCATTTAACAACAGGAATATTTTAAATTCCACTAGTGCTTCCATTGCTTTCATAAAGAGCTCAAAAATAAACCCCAAAGACCCACATAACTATTAAAAAATAAAAATAAGAGAAAAAGACTTGAGTTGGAGCTTGCCTTCTGGTATTTGAACCTAGAAGGATCACATTTTCAAAACTTCTTGTATCTAGAAAGACAGGAAATCCCCTTTCAGCGAAATTAAGAAAGCAGAGTTCAGCTTCCTAGGGAATAACACAGCTCCAGAAATCAGGCTCTTGTCACTAGGCTTGCTTTCTTAGGGGATAAAATGAAATTACAAAAGCATTTGAATCTTTCTTCACAATCTTCATTCCTTCCACCACTGAGGAAATAAGAGCTATCAACAATTAAGGAAGAATGGCTGCACGTTCAGAAATTGCTAATGTGTGTATTCATCACCTTCAAAATACCAAGCTATAATTTATAAGAGTCCATGACTCTTACAAATAAATAAAACTCCTGAGGTGTTTAATACATATCTTTATTTATCCTTCTTTTCTTTGATAGCTGGAAGAAATTGAAGGAAAGAAAACCTCCCACCAATCATATGGAAACTGGAATTTGTGTTTCCTAGTAAAGGCCATTAGACCCAACATTCACACTGACCTTAAAACTTCAGAGCAAGTTTACAGGACAGGTTGTTGCTCACTTCCCGCACAGAACAAACTACCATTAGGAAAAAAAAAAATTAAACAAAACCTCTTAATGCATAGAATGATAAACTGACACTGAAATTTCCAAAAGCAACCATGGCATTCCAAGCACAAGCCAGATCCTACCGTGGCTTCAATAACCTACTAATCAGAGCACAGCTACATGAGTCTCAGCTCTCGGGAGGCACACACCTGGCCTCTCTTTACAATGAAGTTGCAGGAATAATATTTACCTGGTCTCAATGAAAGTGCAAACTGGAAACACAGTGGGATTGGCAGGACTACCACTACCTCATACAATGAAGACTATCACAAGAGAGGCAACAAGATGAGGCAATGATACTTTCTTTGCAAACATTTAATGCAGTCCAGATGGACTTCAAGAAAGCTGTGAAGAACATGGGGTGCTTTAAGAGTTCGACTATCCTATTGGTCAAAAGCTTGTAGAAGAAACAAAATTATTATGAACAGAACTCCACTGAAGATAGCAAAAATCCCCTAAATGATCTGTGATTCAATTCCTCACAGTGCTTATAATCTCAGCGCAGGCAAACTAATAAAAGATAGAGCAAAGGAATTCCACCAGATCATTTAAAGAAATAAAAAGTAAGAACAGCGCACACAATTCATATTGGCTCTTGCCACCTTATATTTAAATCTGAAATTGGAAAAAGTGCACCCTTACAGAGAGTTGTAAAGGACTAATCCATCAGAAGTAGGACACATAACAGTACATCCATGAAATAAGAGGCAGCTATATCCCACTCTTCAATACAACAGACCTCCCTTTTCACCTTTCACATAACTCTTAAGTAGATCTGCATGTGAATGAATGAGAATTAATGGGGGTAATGACAGTTGACACCAACCTGGTAGGCTGGAGATCTGATACAATTAGAAAGGATACTGTATCATAAAACCAGAAATGATCAGAAACACTTTGGATGCAAACACTTTGCAAAACTGGACTGACTGCATTGAAATTTCCTCTCTTGAAAGTAAAATAAATTTGACTTCACAGAGATGCTCTATTTTTATATTGCCAGTACAAGTATTTCAGAACTGCTACTGTGAAACTGTTCTGTGCTGTGTGTTTATCTGCTATATGACAAATCAGAATTGGAATGAAAGCCAAACCGTTTGCCTTAAATGACCTGAAAACTGAAATTCTTTCATAGTAGATTCCTTCCAAGAACGGAATTAAAAAAGGAAAATTTCTAAAAATGCAACTGAGCACTAATGCAAGATCAGTAGTGCTGAAGTCTTTCACAAATGCCTGTTCCCCATACTGGCACAGTAGGCTTTCAACACCTAACACACCCACTTTCAAAGTTACCAGGCACCAGCATCATCACAACCATGACATGAAATCTTATGCCTCTTCTCACAACCTGCTGTTTGGTCTTGGGCCACTACTGCCTTGTTTTCATTTACCCATGCGAAACCGTGCTGCTCCGCAATTCTTCTTCACTGCCAGTACCCTTCTTCCTCCTTGGCAGAACGTCAGGGCAGCGTCACCCTGTGCAGGGGCTCGGCTGTCCTGGGAGAGGCTGGAGAGGAAGGGAGTTAGCTTGGGGGAAAGTCTCATGCCAGAGGGGTGCAGGAGTAAAGGAAGGTGTCCAAGCATCACTTTACACTGCAGCTTCTAACACGAGGCACAGTGAGGTTGGGAGGAGCATTTAAATCAACAAGAGACAGCTCTCCTTTTCTGCCTGATCATGGCCCACTCTGACTCCAGTGACTACTTGCCCAAGGAGTTTAACACGATTCCAACACTTGGCACTATCAAGATACTTGCTTTTAGTATCAGCGCTGTGAAGGATTCAAGTAGCACTAGCCTGTGGCGACTTTGCAGCTTGATACTATTCATTGCGAAGCAGAAAAGCAAGTACATTTGTGATCTTTAAGTCTTCCAGTTTCAGGCAGGGAACAGGATAACAGATTCATCTCCATCAAAAGTAAAGAATAAATTTTAACTACACTCTACTGAGTCACTACACGCCAAGATGTGATTTTGGAAACACATCTTACTTACTTACTACCATGAAAAACTTACAACTGTGGTGGGCCTACTCATGAACAAAACTTCACATAGGCTAACCACCAGTGGCAGTCTTTTAAATAATTAACTTTCCAAGAACTCAGAACCAGTTCAAAATAGGAAAAGCTTTGCAACCAGATTCTGTGCTTTTTTTTTTTTTCACAGATGGAAAAACAACCACTGAGGCAAGTTTATCTGAAACTCCATATCACATGTAACACAAGGGATATTAGCTGTTGAGTGTAAGTGAAGCCTCCAGGTGCAGTGATGGCAGCACGTTTCTCCCTCTTAGACCTCCAGTCACATTACCAAAACCCTGTCATATTTTTCCTTCTCTATTTCTTTCCATTTCAGAATCTCCCTAGACATATAAGGAGATGATATACTTGATAGTCACTTTTTCTACCTTTTTTTTTTTTTTAATTTAAGACATACTGAATTGGATTATTAGTCCAATCAAACCCAGTATCTTGATTCTGGCAGAAACCAATATTGAATGTTCCCTGAAGTAATGAGGCACACACAACACTACACTAATAAAACTAGTCAAATATGCAGCACACAACACGGAGGAAAAACTATTTCACAGCCTCTGTGGCTATCAGGTCACACCTTAATACATCAGACCTGGTTAGCTTTTTTTAAAAAAAAATTCCACTTATTGATCACAAAACAATGCCACCCTTTCTCAATACATGTATTGAACCTACCGTCATACATTCCAATTAGAGTGACAATGTGACCAATCTTCTTACATTCAAGATGTAAAAAAGAAAGACCTCAGAGACGTCCAGAAATGTCACAACAGCTTAACACTCCCTGTTGGCTAGGCATTTTGGCATTCATTGGCTTTTGATTACACCGAGGAGCTAAAGCAGATGAGGATTTTTTTTTGTACAGTGGGAACACAGGGACCCAAACTCCCGAAGCAAACACGAAGTTCTGAGGGAAAGCCCCGAGGACTTTCAGGAAATTAATCCCCACTCAGCTGACTAGTCATCCCCACCAGCAGCCCAGCACCGCTCCTCCTGGGATCTCATGACACAGATGAAAGAGCAACTATATTGCAAAAAATCTGCAGCAACGGTGGGGAAGCCAGTTGGAGGGGATTTAAGGAAACACGGTCTGTTTGAAAACAACGTTCAAAACACACGCATTCTTTGTGGTATTAATGAATAACACATGAATTTCGGACAGAAGGGGGCTGGTTTTGCCCAGACATCATTTAGTTCAGCAGGAAGATTTCGAGTGATTCTCCCGGGGGCACCGGCAGGATCTATCACAGCACCCAATCACAATGCAAAGCAGCTTAAAAAAAAGAAAAGTATAATTAGAAAAGCACCCCGTGACTCTAAAACACACTCATTTTGACTGACAGAACAACTCCCTTCGAAGCAAAAGGCCCCGAGACAGCCTGAAACCGGGGAGCAGCAGCTCTGCAGGCTCTCCCGTGCGGCCGCGGCGCCGGGGCAAGGCAGCCTCCCCAGAGCACGCGCTGCCGCCACTCCGCGCGCCGCCCCCCCGCCGCGCCGCTGTCGCCGCCAGGGCCCTGGGAGGGACGCACCTCCCGCCCCGCCCGCCGAAACTCGCCGCTACCACCGCCGCTTCCCCACGCCGGGCAGCGGCACCGTGTGTTCGGGGAGGGGTGGGGGGGGAAGAGGCACCACCACCAAGCGCCGGGAGAAAGTTGCGTTTAGGCGGGGGATGGGGAGGCAGACTCCCTCCCACCGAGAAGTTTGTGGCGCCCCCCCCCCCCAAGCCCGCAGACCCCGGCCCGCTCCTACCGCCTGCGGCGGGGTCCCGATCAGCATCTCCAGGTAGTAGCCGCGGCCAGAGTCTCCCTGCAGATTCTCCACCATGGCTAAAAAGTTGAGGGTGTCCCCGGGATCCGAGGCCAAGGCCAACCCATCCGCGCCGCCCGGGGGATCCCGCTGTTGGCTGCCGCTCTCCGGTCGCAGCACCACCACCGGGGCGGGCGGCGACCCGCCGGGGGCGGCCGGGTGGGACACACGGAGTGGAAGGGTGAAGAAAGCCCGGCAAAGCCCCGCCGTGCCGGCCAGGAGGAGCAGGAGGCCCGGAGCCGCCAACAGGGTCCCCATCCCGGCGGCAGCACGGGGACCGGGGGCCGCTTCCCAACTGAAGCGGCTTCAGCTGGAGGCAGCGGCCGCCTGGCTGCCAGACTGGAGCAGCCGGGGGGAGGAGGAGGAGGAGGAGGAGGAAGAAGGGAGCGGCTTCCCCACGCCCCGGCTTCATCTCCCCCCCTCCCCCCCCGAACCGAGCTCCTCCTTGCGTTTCTCCCACACGGCTCCCGGGGCTCCGGCCGCGTCCGGGACCGTGTGGGTAAGTTCCTCCGACCCGGTTCCCGCTGGAGAAACTTCTTGGCTCGGCCCAGCCCAGCCCTGAGCCTCATTAACGGAACGTGGCGCCACGCTGGGGAGAAAAGTTTCCGAAAGCCTTAAAGGCAGGGCGGCGGGGCGGGTGACCCGGGATCCGCACCGGGGATGATCGGGGCTCCGGTTCCCTCCGGCGGTGGCGGTGGCGGCGGCGGCGGCAGCAGCAGGACCCTCACGGCCGCGGCGGACGGGCTCCGGCAGCCACCCCCCCGGCACCGCCCGCCTCAGGACCCCGCGGGAGCGGAGGCAGCGGTCGGGCAGGGGCCGGAGGAGGACGAGGAGGAGAAGGGAGCGCGGGGCTGGGGCCACTCGGGGATGCGGGCGCGGGTGGTCGTGGCAGGAGTGGCGGCGGCTGGTGTAAGGAGGGAGCGTGTATGTGTGTGTGTAAATTCATCTGGTGTGCTAATTAGAGGGAGGTATTAAAGATGTCCGCCTGTTAGAAAGCCTGCGGGGCTTTAAATGTCTTCATCATGCACGGAATTAATATCAGCAGTCAAGTGCGGCCTTTCAAAAGGTGAGAACGCTTAGGACTGAATTAGTCTGTACACCTCTGGAGTAATGACAGTGCCAGACAGATCATTAGATGGAGCAGATAGTCCAAAAGCCTTGAAGGATAACACTGGACAACTCTAAGCAGTTACTTTGTGTTTGTTTCTGACCCTTTACACCCCATCCTCTGTGGCAGATAAAGTTGAAAAATATTCAGCCTAAGTCATACATGCTCTTGGTATCCCCTGGCCAATTTGCTGTCCTAGGCAACCACCTGGGTCTGTCCTTGTGTGTAGATCTGCTTCAAGGCGTGTAAACTGAGATCCCTCTCCTGCCATAGTAAACAGCAGGGCCTCCCTCCCTCCCTTCCTTGAGAGGGAATATTTATCTGCAAGATTTTCAGATGTTTCACAGGTATTAAATGAAGTTTCCCTAGGAGGTGGACAGGACTAGTGTTGACTCCCAAGGAGGTTGAACGAACTTTTTGCTGGAGTAGTACTCAGGTGAGGCTGTTATTCATAGCCCTTGCCAGAGCTGTTCGCAGAAGACAATTCTTAAAAGGAAATTGGAGCCCAACTGCCCTTGCTGAATGAAAAAAAAAAAATAAAGATTTTTTTACTTTTTTGGATGAATGTTTTTGGTACTTTGACTCTATGTCATTTAAAATCTGAAGCCCTTGCCCCCACTTTATAGCTCCTCCCTGAGATCAGTTCAGTGCCTCTGGTGCAGTTGAGCACTTTCCCTTGCATCCACAGCAGGAGGTGGATGCGGTCTCGGTCCCTGTCCCTGCTACACACAGAGCTCTCTGCAGGAGGAGGAAAATGCTGTGGTGCTCTTAACCTCACCTTGCTGCAGCCGGAAGGTGGGAAGCCTGAAAGGTGCTTGGCCTGGCTGAGGACTTGGGTAGAGGGTACAGAAGCTTGTGGTCAGGAGGCTGCTTTACTTGTGGGGAAACTACACATCTTAGGAAAAGGTGAAATTGTGAAAACTTCCCCCACTGCAGGAAGCTTTCTATTTGCTTGACAAGTAGGAAAGTTAATTTTGGCAGTCCCGTTACATCTAGTCTCACCTGAGCTGGAAAATGCTGCTCTAGTTTGATGGCAGCCGAACACCTGAGCGAGTGACAGCGTTGCTCACACAGAGAGGTTCTCTCCAGGATGCTAAAGCAATGGCTTTTTCTAATGTAGCTGGGATAGTGACAAGTTATACTGTAAGGCCTGTCTAGTCAGCTGAAGCTGAAGGGGAATTAAATGATTAGGGGTCTTCATGGGTGAGCTGAAAACTGGAGAAACTCCCCCTCCCCTTTGAAAAAGGAAATGTGAAAAGTAATCAGGAGTATAATTGAACACCCCCTCAGAGTGGTAAGGATGTATTTATAACAGTCAGCAACTATATACATTTTGTTTTAATTCTTTTACAGTACAGTAAGTCTTCCCCCTTGCCGCTGTTGCTAAGATACATTACCACACTTGTGGGTAAAGCAATCCCAGTCAAAAGAAGTGTATAGTTTTTGAAGTACAGAAGATTTAGCACAGTCTTCAAGTGTTCAAGAGAAAACTTGTATTTTTTCATACTTTTTGTTAAAAGTTCTTCCTCTCTGGTTTTCCACAGAACTAGATAAGTCTTGTAGTAAATGTGTATCAGACAGCTGCTGCATATGAAGTGGTGTATGTGTAACCTTTCTGTTCTCCCATTGTGTTATCACAGCATGTGTTCATGCAATGGCATGTTGTGAGGTTTCCATGCTGCCACATCCGCTCCTTTAATTACCTAAGCATCTGATAAACCTTAGACTGTGCCATATGCAGGTGAGTAGTCCCAATGCATTTATGAACAATGTCAGGAATGGGCCTTAAAAGAGCAATATAAACAACTGCTTTTGAAAGAAGATATTATAAAGTCCTCCCAGACAGCTGAACGTAACTTATATCCAAAACATTTCTCAGAGGAGAAATCATCTGTAAGCAATGAATGCCTCTACAGTCAATATGCACATTTATTTCTTTGTGTATCACATATAGAAAATAAATGAAACACTAGGAATAGACACAAGTTCAAGTGTCTGTACACTGTGCTTTCTAGACTATTTAGAGAATCTTCATTTTTGTATTTTTGTTACTCCAAATATGTATTCTTTGAGTAAATAATTAAAAAAAAATCTTTAGATACCAGCCGCTGTGAATATGTCTTTATAAATGGTCTTTGTCCACATATAAATTTGCCTATGTATATTGACTTTGATCCAACTCTTCATTAATTTAATTTGGTGGTATTGTCATGCTTTAAACATTGAGCCACTTGACGGTGAATTAACGTTATGTGTCTGTAACATAAACTTCCACCAGTATTTAGAGAATACAGCGCATCATAAAAATGCATCTGCTCTGTCTTATGGACAAAGTCTATTAACTAAGTCAGAAGCACAGTTGCTATATGGCAATGTTAAATCAGGACTGTTGAGAAAACAAGCAGGAATGGAGAAGGCAGCTGAAGATGCAGAGGAAGTGCTGGAGCTGATCTGAGCAGAGGAACTCTGGATGGCGAAAAAGAGATCCTCTCCTTTCAAAAGAGGAAGCTATTGGGGGACTGCTGAGACCACAGTGGTTATCTGCTGTGCCTCTGGAGAAACGACACTGACCTATGCTGTCATTGTGCACTGATAAGGGCAGATGGACAAAAAGATTTTTATTCTAAAATTGTTTTGTCTACTTTCTGTGTTTCTACTGTTAGCAAAATCAATACTTCAGTTTTAAGAAGACTGATTGCTCTTCACTGCTAAGTGCACACTGGTACTGAAGGAAACCCAGCTGAACCTGCAATGTACAAATGGTTAATTTGCAGAGTATGGTAGCCTTAGGAGAGGGAAGATTTTATTCTTCCTGGACCTGACTGGGGAATGATCATCTGTGTCTGTGGTCGTCTTGTGATCAGCTTTTTCGTGTTTTGGGCCTAATCCAGTGAAATGTTGGTGGTAAATGACAGAGCAGTAGACAGTCAAGCAGCAACAGAGACCACAAGATTTGGCTCTGTTGCGTGTCTGCCAAGGCACTGTGTCTTTGAAAGCAAGGAACAAACCAACTGCCTTGTGGGATGAGAGAAGTGCCACCCAGGAGAGCTATTCCAGTGGTACTGCTAAGGGTTCGAGTAACATCTCCTGTGCCAAAGTGAGGGCATGGGCAGTTCTGGGCTTGCTTAAGAACTGAGCATATGCACTGTGTATAGGGCTCATCCAAAATGAATCCTGTGGCTGGAGAATATGTGGCTGGGAATGTAGGTGCAAGTGTTTAGTACCCTTCATCTCTTTCTGTGGGCGGAGAATCTCAGTAATGGTGTCTTCTTTGATCACTGTGCAGTTGGTTTTCTGAATGATGATATATTCCTTTGGCTACAGTTGAACATGTCAGATGTTGAAGATCCAGATGTCTTCTGACAAAATTCTGTTAAAAAACAAGGAAAACATCATCCTTAGTTGCTGTTGAAGACATGGAATCACTGGTGGAGCTTGTCTGAGCTGATCTCAAAAGTCATCCCAAGACTTTGTTTTGTGGTAGGGGTGCTGAGGTCCCCATTTTGCATCTTCTATCCTGGAGCAAGGTCCTCCACCCCAGTGAGATATCACAGGATGCAAGCTTCTCTCTATTTGGAGCATGACACTCTTTTCTCCACAGAAATCTCCATGCCCCAGAGTGTCATCTTTCTCCCCTGGGTCCTCAAGCCCACATACATAACTTCCTCTCCTCTGTCCCACCTCATCCTTTTTTCTCTGACAAAGTGGTGTGTCACCAATCAAAGGGAAGAGATGTAGAAAAAAACAGGTTGTTTTTTGCTTGTTCCAGTGCTAGAGCAGAGGGGCAGAGGGGCTGTGCAGAAATGTTGCAGTTTTGTGTGGTGGGTTTGTCTGGTAGCAGGCAGGGGCCACAGTAAAGGCTCCTGTAAGTAGCTGCTAAAGGTTTTCCTGGACTCCAGCTCTGCTGGCAGCAAGGGAGAGGCTGCAGTGCTGGCCCCTGTACCTAACTCCTCAGAGTTCCCCCAGCTCCAAGTCTGCTCTGGCAGCAAGGGAGGGGATGCAGTGGTTGCTCCTGTAAGTGACTGCTCAGGGTTCACCCATACCCCTGGGCCCCAAGAAGTGACTAGTAAGTTCTCCCAGCTTCAGTCTGGGCCCACCCCAGGCCAGGGCTGAGCCAATCGGCACCTCTGCAAATGACAGATTTAAGAGCGGGCACGGAACAATGGGGTTGGCGCAGCCCTGGGCAGCGCCCTGCTCGGGTGGACCAGCCTGGCTGCCCAGCCACCTGCTCGGCTTCTGTGAACTGACCTGCTGTAGCCCAAGCCTCCACCATGGCTCACCGGAGAGTCTGTTTCCTTGGGAGCCAATGAAGACCTGCGGCAGAGAGAGAAGCAAGATTTTGAGAGGAAGGACCACATGACACTCCAGTTAGAGAAGGGAAGCAAGAAGGAGAGAAGAGCCGCCTGGAATTTCCCCTGCAGCATGGTGAAGACTCATGGTGACACGTGGTTTGTCCCTTGGTGCAGCCCATGAGAAGATGCAGCTGTGGAGGACCCCACATAGGAATTATGGAGACACCCACACCAGAGCTGAGCAGTCGTCAGGGGACTGTGTGGGAAGGACTCACACCAGAGCAGTTTGCAAAGGGCTCTCCTGTGAGAAGAGACCCCACGCCGCAGCTGGGAAAGACTGTGAGGAGCCCTCCCCTGAGGAGGAAGGAGCGGCGGACTGACTGCTGCCCCCATTCCCTGCCCCCCCTGCGCCACTGGGGGGAGAAGGTACAGAACAAAGCCTTTGGGCTTTGGAAAGGAGGGAGGGGTGGGGGCGAAGTGCCTTTTTTTTTTTTTTTTAGGGTGAGGTTTCTTTCTCTTAGTATCTTGCTTCTTGTTGTAAATAGTTAATATTTTTTTTTTTGTTCTTCCCAAGTTGTGTTGGTTTCTTACCTGTGACCCTAAGTGGTGAGTGAAACCCTACCTGTCCCTGTCTCAGCCCACCAGGTGTTTAACAAAGGACTGTCTTTGTGGCCTTTCTAAACCACGACAAGAAGCCACCATCCCTCCTTTGTGGAAAGGAGTAGGAACAAAGGAGGTGGAGGTAGAAACACAGTTCCAGTTCCAGATCCAAGTGGCTCAAAGTAGGGCTTGCTCTGGCTCAAAGGGCAGCACAGAGCCGAGGTCAAGATTAGGGTCATGGACATCCTGGTGCTACAGTACTGTTGACATCATAGGATCATAGAAATCATAGAATGGTTGGAGTTGGAAGGGACCTTAAAGATCATCTAGTTCCTACTCTCCTGCTATGGGCAGGGACACCCTCCACTAGACCAGGTTGCTGAAAGCCTCATCCAGCCTGGCCTTGAGCATAACCAGGGATTGGGCATCCACAACTTCTCTGGGCAACCTGTTCCAGTGCCCCACCACCCTTGCAGGAAAAAATTTATTCATAAAATCTAATCTAAATCTCCCCTCTTCCAATTTAAAACCATTACCCCATGTCCTATCGCTACACTCCCTGATCTCTCCTGTAGGCCCCCTTTGATTACTGGAAGGCTGCTCTAAGGTCTCCCTGGAGCCTTCTCTAGGATCAACAATCCCAACTCTCTTAACTTGTCCTTGTATGGGAGGTGCTCCAGCTCTCTGGTATTGTGTGTGTTTTGTCTGTTTTTTATCACCTTTTGTTTGAATCTTGCTAGAGGCAGGCCTGGTGTAGGTCATAGGAGCTTCTGCCCCACATCTGAGGCAGCCTGCAGAATTCTTGATGAATGCATTGACCACTCTCATAAGAGCATTATTTCTCCTCAGAAAACTGCAAGCTTCCTGAACTCTATTGTCTAGCTGGCACCACGGAAGAAATAATTTGTGAGTTAGACCTTAAAATGATCCAGTATCGACCTTCTGATCCCAGACCTTCCTACGCCACAAACAGCAATGGTTATAAATTTATAAACTATGAAAAATTAAACATGCAGTGAACTATAACAGCACTTTAAAAACAACACATTGAGAGTTGGCACATACTGCTGAGATTACTCAGATATTTTTGTAAGCATACAGGGCCTCTATCCAGTCGCCCAGCACTGGTAGACTGTTCATTTATTGTTAATAGTAAGAGTAGTAGGAATTGCTTGCTAGTGAATGTTCAGGAAACTAGTCAGCTTGGTCAAGACTTTTCAGAAGTGCTTAGACCTCCACAATGTTTACTGGGAAGTAGAGGATGTGTGATAGAGAGTCCTCCTGGAAGTCTGAATACTATTCGCTTTGGAGAGGTAAATGCATGGAGTATGGTTTTGTTCCAATTCACCTGTGTGCCAGATGTTCAACAATGAGATTTCAGGTGTGCTCCTGGCTGCACCTGACTTAAAAGCTGCAATGAGGAATGTTTTTTAAATAGGTTTGTCATTTAATAGAGCTATGGGTCTATATTTATGCCCATTCTTGGAGAGACAGAGAAATTTTGTGATGGACCATATTATTTGAACAGCCAGTCTTAAGTTGGGAAGTTGCTGGCTGTTTTAGTTTTCTTTTTGGTAGTCTGCATAACCACTTCAGCCTGGAAAATTCAAGCACTAAGTTATTTCATGCATGGCAAAATCAGTTCCTGCAGCCTGTCTTTATAACTTACTTTTTTTGGTCCATCTTTCTCTATTACCCACTCATGGCAGAGCCTCTGGAGACTGGATGCAGCAGGTATGTTTTACCATAATCTATAAAGAAAGATCTGCAATTTCCTTGAGTTCCTCTGCTCAGTGACTGTCTGCTGGACATAGAGCTTCCTTCCTTTCTTCTTCTCCTGGACTAGTAATTTCTGGATTCTAGCTTAAGTGTGCTTCCAGTAAATAAAATCTGACATGCTGAGGGCTGAGCATGAACAGGCTTCAGACCAAGTGTCTGAGCGGCACTTGGGTGGAAAAGAATTTGGAATGACATCTTAGATACATGTGGTTAGTAGGATTAACTAATGATTTAAAAAAAATTGTTTTGATAAGAGATCATTTGCAGCCTGACAATGAGCTCTTTAATTTTTGATGTTTTAGTCTTCGAATGATACTTTGTTTATAAATTTTGCCTTTTTTAAAAATTCAGTGTAGTAACAGGGAAGTAGATCAAGTCTTCATCCCACTGGAAACAAAATTATTACATGGGTCCCAGTGACCTTGATCTAAATAATCTGCTCTGTATCCAGTTTCTTTCTAGTTAAAAAATAACCCAAAACTTGAGTGTTATTTTTCAAAAATTCTTAGAAAGATTAAATTTTTTTCTGTTCATGCACATAAAGATAAACGTGCATGAAAAATGAATATGTTACTAGCAAAGCAGTCCACAAGTACTGAAATATTCTTCACATCTAAGCCATGGGGAAAACCCAGTGCATCTAAAAGAGGTTTGCAGCTATCAGCTTTGTAAAATAAGGTCTTGTTGTTATCCTTCTGTGCCTCTGGAGACCCATGAAATGCTTTATTGGGGCTAGAGAAAGGTGAAATGGAATTGTGTTTTACAGAATGAACTCCAGTGACAACTGTAATGCTCATTCATGGTGTACCAGGGTATATTTAGCCTTTTGAGTGTTTGTGCTAATGATAAGCTCCAAACACTACTTAAAACTCATACATACTGTAAAAAACTGATAATGAACTGTTTTCAGCTCTGAATGCTGGACTTTCTGCAGGATAGAGCTAAAAATGATTTAGGTGCATTAAGGTTGAATAAGTCAGTTAATAAAAGTACTGTTATCCTACAGTCTCCTGGTAATGGCAGTAGATGAAGTGGTCCAGATAAAATATGTCCTAAGGCAAAACATTGTGATCCCTTTCTAAAAAAATGAGAAAGATCTGTGATCTTAGAAAGTTTGATTCCATGATTAATGTGTAAAATGTTACATTCTTTTGCACTTCAATTTTTCTTTGTCTTTACAATAGTTCATTATTCCTCATCAGATACACAGGCTTATAGGTCTTCTCATAATTTATGTCTCCTGCCATTGTTTTAAGTATCCAACAATGAGAATAATTATGCTTGCCTTTTGGTATTCTTTGTTTTCAGGAAACAATGCATCAGGGAGGCTGTTTCAGAGATGCAGACTCTCTCAAGGAGCCAGCCAGCCAAAAGAGGCAGAAATCTGAAAACAGAGCTTAAAAAACCTCAGGTGATTCTTCCCTCATTTGTAATTGTAGAGGCCACTGGAGTAAGCTAGATTGATTTGCTGCTTATAAGGGCAAGATCTAGTTGTTTTACTTCAATTTTTCTTTCCTTCTTAATAGTTTATACTATTTCTTGTGTTGGGCATATATTACTTGGAGCTGGTTGAATGACTTTTAGTTGATAATGCCCAGAACCTCAAATTAAAGAAGCTTAAAATTTTGCTAAACTTAGAGGCTGAGTTTTTTTGGGCTGAAGGTCTGCCAGAGACTCATCCTGTTTTTCGCAAGTCTGTTCCTGGCCTTTCTGAGAAATGCACTGTAGAAAAGCAGCTCAAAAAAAAAAAAATCACTCCATTTTGGGGGTATTTCTGTGTGAGAAGCAGATCTGGAATGTCCAGGTACTGGAAAAAAAAGACTCAAAGGAAAGTTGCCTGTCTGTGAGGTATATCTCTTCTACTGTTTTCATAAAAACAAATCTGAGCATAGTCATAGTTATCCTATAAAAAGAAGTTTACTTGTACTCAGTGGCAACCAATCCACCAGCTGTTTTCTTCCAAGGGCCCCTTTTAGATTGAACACATTCCAACTCTTTGTTCTCTTCACCTTCATGCTGGAGAACACTGTTTGGTCGTGGTGTGGGGCTCAGTAAGGCTTTCTTTGGAGTTACTGCTCTTGGGCACTGCAGTGCTGGATACAGGGACAGAGATCACAGAAGTGACAATAGACCTCCCAGGAGAGTGCAGGAGGAGAAGGCAGCTTCCACACTGAAATGGAGCAGGGCTTGGCCTGGCATGCACAGGGGTGTGGACAGAAGAGCTGTAACAGTGCAAAGAGAAATGGACCATGGAGAGTGGCATGACTTGGAGGGAAAAAAAGGTAAGTATGTTGGAATGGCAAGAACAGGCTATCAGCATAGCAGAAGAGTCCATGGTAACTTTAATACACTTCTTACCAAATGAGGATATGAATGCATGAGTCCAATATGTCTCGGATGAAGTGGTTTGTTAACTAATTAATATTTCCCATAAAGTAGTCTGTTCTTTTTTTGAGAGCAGCTAGACCTTCTGGATTCTTACAGGTGTGTCACTGCTTTTCCCTTCATAGTCTCTCTCTGCTGGATGAGTTTATTGACTGCATTTTAATACCTTCTGAAGGACCACCCAAAAAAACCTTCATGGTCTCCGTGGTAAAGGTTCAACTACTGTTGCTTTTGAATATGAATTTCAGGATATAGTACTGATAATCCTATTAGTCTGTCTAGGAAACAACAACAACAACAAAAAGAAATAGAAGTTGATTCCATGTTGGAGGTAATCTTCTTTATTAGACTTGTATAATAATACATGTTTCAAAGAGAAAAGCATTCAAGAATGGCTGTTTCATCTTTCTAGGATCTCATATAAGCTGAAGTGCCTTATTTTGATAGTATAAAAGGACTAAGGTTTTGGTTACCGTATATTAGCAATACCCTTATCCATCTCCTGTACTCTATTAACACCTGGGTAATTCTTATCCATTTATAATGAAAGAGAGCTATAACTTGTAATTTGGGTTCACTCCACCATGTATAAACAGACTCTGCTTTAAATAGTTCATAATAACCATTTGGATTTGTAGGAAAGTTGGCAGGAATGCCTTCTGCTAGGTGACCTTTGCAAATGCGTCTGCTGCTGCTACATGCGATACCTAAGAAGACGGTGTTTACTGTACTGTTTCTCTCCTGGGAGCTGGGAAAGAGGACACAGCAACTCTTTGAGGCTTGGCAGAAGATAATCAGAGATGTCACTCCCTGCTCCATTCCTGCCAAATACAATTAGAACTTTTGCTGGGGAGAAAATAATTTAGAGGTTGCACTTAAATCTTAAAAGGGAATTTAAGACACATGTGAAATACTTCATTTTCGGCAGCTGATGCTGTAAGCAGAATGTAGATGCTAGTAATACAGTAGAATTTGTTTTCTTGCAATGAATACAAGGTATAAAGTGTTTATTGACTTAAAAAGAAAAACTGAACAAACAGAATAAAGAAGAAAGCATGCATGGCTGCTTTGAAGGAAAGAATGTTTTTATTTCATACTTTGAAGAAATTGTTCAAGTAGTTCAGCCGTGTAAAAATGTGACCCCTCTAATGCTGCCAGGGGCAGTGAGATTAGGGATAATCTGCTGAGGAAATGCAGCTCACGCAAGCCAAAAGGAGCATTTTAAACTTACAACACCAATTTTTCCAAGAGTGAAGCATGTGCAGAAGGTGAGTCTTGTACTGTTCTTTGCTTGATGAAGAATCCCATTACCTGTTTTGAAGAACGTTCTCTCTGCTGTTTGATGTAAATGCATGTGGATGTGAGGGACAATCTGATATATATCTTCTCCCTCCATGCTCCCTTTTCTTCCCAGTTGAAAGCTCCATATAAGAGTAAAGCGGCTCTAGGAAAACTATGTAAAAGTTACATTTCATCTTGCATTATTATTCTTTCAAAAGAATTGCAGGATAACTGCCAGAAAAAGTGTAGACCAAATTGGTACATTGCAGCATCATTACACGGTGATATAGAAATCGATGCTCTCATCATTGCTGTGGTAATGGGTGATGTGCAAATGCCAGCCTTATAATGATTTTGAGGGTGTGCAAGTAATTATTCATATTAGTGTGGTACTGTAGTGCCCCTGTGCACTGCTCTATACACCTTCTGACTCCCAGTTTCTGCTGTAAAATTTAAGCAGTTGTGGCATGCTGACCCTGACTGGATGCCAGGTGCCCACCAAAGCTGCTTTGTCACCTCTCCTCAGCTGGACAGGGGAGAGAAAATGTAACAAAAGGCTTGTGGGTCAAGATAAGGACAGGGAGAGATCACTCACCCATTACCGTCACAGGCAAAACAAACTCTGTTCAGGGGAATTAGTTTAATATTAACCAGTCAAATCAGAGTAAGGTAATGAGAAAATAAAACCTAAATCTTAAAACACCTTCCCCACACCTTTTCCTTGTTCCTGGGCTTAATTTCACTCTTGATTTCACTACTTCCCCCCGCCAGTGGCGCAGGTGGATTGGGGCTGTGGTCAGTTCATCACACGTCATCTCTGCTGCTCCTTCCTCCTCAGGGGAGGGCTCCTCACACTCTTCCCCTGCTCCAGCGTGGTGTCCCTGCCACGGGGTGCAGTCTTTCATGAGCTTCTCCAACATGAGTCTTTCCCATGAGTGCAGTTCTTCACTAACTGCTCCAGCGTGGGTCCCCCACAGGGTCAGAAGTGCTGCCAGCAAACCTGCTCCAGGCTGGGCTCCTCTCTCCATGGGCCACAGGTCCTGCCAGGAGCCTGCTCCAGAACAGGCTTCCCACCGAGTCACAGTCTCCTTTGGGTGCATCCACCTGCTCCGGCGTGGGGTCCTCCAGGGGCTGCAGGTGTGTCTCTGCTCCCCCGTTACCCCCCATGGCTGCAGGGGCACAGCTGCCTCACCATGGGCTGCACCACGGGCTGCAGGGGAACCTCTGCTCCGGTGCCTGGAGCACCTCCTCCCCCTCCTTCTGCACTGGCCTTGGTGTCTCCAGGGATGTTTCTTTCACATGTTCTCACTTCTCTACCTGGCTGCAGTTGTTGTTGTACAGTTCCCCCACCCACCTGCCTTCTTAAATGTGTTGTCACAGAGGCACTACCAGCATCTCTGGTGGGCTCAGCCTTGGCCAGCGGTGGGTTAGTTTTGGAGCTGTCTGGCATTGGCTCTGTTGGACACAGGGGAAGCCTCTAGCAGCTTCTCACAGAAGCCACCTCTGTAGCCTCCCGTCCTGCTACCAAAACCTGGCCACGCAAAGCCAATACAACAGCGCTTCCTCTACATAATAGAAGTGGAAAGGAAGAAGAATGGATGGAGATAGTTTCCTCCTTACCTGCCCCTTGCAGATCAGTGTTGCCAGGTCTGTGTGGTTCTGTGAATACTGAAGGGAAGTGTCTAAAGGAAGGATTGTGTTGCAATAGGTAGTCCTAGGGTCCTTATATCATCTTAAGATAGACGAAGTCTCATAGATCAGGTCTTTCTAATTAGAGAGGGAAAGACATCCCCTCCAACACACTGCTACTCTGCTGCTCCTAAAATGTCATTGACTTCTTGTCCATGGAATATAGCATCTCTTTTTTCCCTGTTGCGAAAAACTCCAGTGAAATTGTGCAATACTCCTTTGCAGGTCCTATTTAAAACAGGGTCCTAACCCCCGAGTGTTTTTCTGTGCAGTGTGGAGGTACCCTCTGGCCACGCCTAGGTTTGTGTTTCCAGGCTTGCCGTCTGGATGGATGGTGAATCTAATCTTCAGGATGAGTTTTCCTAGGACAGTGTGGGCATACATATTAAGTGGTACAAAGTATTAAATGACTTTTCGTTTAAGCTCTTCAAGTGATAAGGCATAATACCAATTAATCACATGAGGAGATCGGTGAAAATGTATTTACTGTTGTTAGTGAATAATAGAATCATAGAATGATTTGGGTTGGAAAGGACCTTAAAGATCATCAAGTTCCAACCCCCCTGCCATGGGCAGGGACACCCTCCACTAGACCAGGTTGCTCAAAGCCTCATCCAGCCTGGCCTTGAACTGCTTGGCCGCGATTGCTTAAATTTGACAGCAGAAACTGGGAGTCAGAGGATGTATAGAGCAGTGCACAAGGGCACTATGGTACAATACACTAGTACACTACAATAAAGGCATCATCGAAAAGCTTGAAGGCAGGATTTGGGTGACATGATCATTAACTCATGGAGCACTCACTGAATAGTGAACATGAAAGGTAATCTTGAACAGCTGTCCATTTAGTGATTGCTGCCCACCTTGTGAGCTCAAGGAGGAAGAGGGCCTGCAGAAAAAAAAATGATTGTGATAATGATGCTAAATAATAATTAGTAAAAAGGGAGGGAGCCTCAGAGACAACTATACTGATAATTTTAATTCTGACTTTAACTTAGAGCTTGACTATGTGTCCTTAATATTCTTTTGAAGTAGTTCTGGTACACACATGCCCATGTTTATCTATGTACACACACCCTCTTTGCAAACCCCTGTAGTCCACAGAATAATTCTCAAGTTTTAGGGTGGGGCGAGGGGAAAGCGCACTTTGTACTTGGGAACATGAAATGATTCTGTCAGTTTTTTTTCCCCCTAGGGAGGTGTGAGTCAGTAAAAACTAGGATTATAGTGGAATGTCTCTTCTGTGTAGTTTTGACTCCTGCAAGTATTGCCGTACTGGAATTCACTAATGACTAAAGAGCAACCACTTCTGAGTGACTGCTGAACGTTGTCCTGGGGCCCTATAGGTCAGCTTGAAACAGAAATAAAGAATGCCTTATTTATTTAAAACTGCAGCGAAATCAAGTTTAGGTATGTTGCTACTGAATTTATAAGGTATCTATAGGGCATTTACCTATTGTTTTCATTCATCTACAAGGATTATTTCTTTAAGACAGGTAAAAGGACATAACTAATGTTACTTTAACTCTTTCAAGTTCATTTGATCAGTGTTTTTGTCTTATGCTTTCTTCAGACAGAGTTTATCAGTGCCTTCTCCTTCTTAGCTGATATAGCTCTTTCTCCATATATTTCTTTGTAAGCTTAAAATGAGCTGGCATCAACATTTCTTTTTGTAAAGGCAATAACATCGCTTACTAAAGCATCTTTCTATTCCATGGGCCGCAGACTAGAGGAGTCTTTATGTGTTGTTCTCATCCTTGGCCTGTAACTTATTTTGGCTGTAGTCACTCAGCACTTCCATTCTCTTGTTTTCGAGGTCTTCCCTAGGGCTGCTTGTGCTACAGCTGAAGTCTATAAGGTCAAAATTTCCATTTTCTTGAGTGGGCAGTGATGGTGTACCTATTGTAGCAGAGAAAAATTGTGGTGATTTACTTCTCTGAACCTCAGACTTTGTTTCTTCACCCAGCTGTAAGACTGCCTTGCCCCTTCTGGGAAGAGAAACCCCAGACACAAGTTAGTGCAATTCACCAAGTTAGTAACACACTGAGAAAGAGATTCTTCAGGGAAAAAAAAAGGTATCCTTAATGATAATCCTTAAGCGTTAAGGGATGAGCCATTTTGTAGTGCTTTGTTCTTCAATACTCTTGCTCCGTGTCATTCTAGTACCAGACATCCTTGCTTTCCTTAGGATGTGTTTGACACACATTGTCGTGGTACAGGGGTTTCAGTTCACCTTTCTTCGAACCTTACTGACTGACTCTGCTCAAGTTCTTAGCAATTTTGTGGTGCTTCTCGTAGCAGTGTGCCCAGGGTATTGCTTTTGGTCTCTCTGTTGTCTTTGTATTTACCCTATCAGCAGCACTTTTGCTCCTGGCCAGTGATATTGGTATGCTCATAGCACCCAAGTATGTTCCTTCTTTCTTGTCTGCTCAAGTACTCATCAATAATTCTGTTTCTACTTCCCTTATCTCCCTCTTGGAGAGATACAACTGTTTTAAACATAACAAAAACAGAAATTTTTTTCTTCCCCTCTGGTTGTCGCTATTAACTTTTCTTTCCTTACTAGCAACATTTATGTCATTTTGGTTGTTATTGCCAAGAAAACACCTTTTAGAAAACTGGTGGTCCTCTACTCTGGACCCTTCTCTCCCACGCTATCAAAACAGGCATGTGTATTTTTAAGCACAGTTCACCACATTTCTTAATTTTAATTCAATGGGTAAACCCTTCCATGTATCTCTTGTTTTGTGCCTTAACATCAACCATATTATCTATACCTATTTTTTCATTTCCCTACGTACCCCCTGCAGTCTCTTAAAGCTCATGCAAATCAGACTGATTTTTCACTTTTCTCTGTTCCTTATGATCCCCATCTTTTCTGAAGACTACATATTGTTAGTCTAGTATTCTTACCTTATGCTTATTATGTCTGTTCTGTTTATTCTTCTCAGCTCCTCACTGCCTGCCAATTCAAATTCTTCATTTTAGCGCACTTTTCTCATTCCTTGCTTTTTCTACATCATGCTCTTCTCATCTTGTCCTTTGGAAATTTTTAATTAACGCCTTTCACGTCTTGTTTGTTTCCATAGTTTAAATCTCTTCTTAAAAGGAGTTTCTGTGTTTTACTACGTAATACCTGGCATATTGTCTCTCATGGATCAGCATTAATTGTTTTCTTTACTAGGCTATACTATCCTGAATAGTTTTGAGCTTGCCTGATGTTTTTATATCTTTTTTGTTGTTTGTTTCTTTATATAACCCTCCTCCAAGTGTCATATTGGAAACTGTTAGACCTTTCCAGATCTAAGCAGATCCTTATTTCCAGATTCATCATTATTCTGTTTCTGCTCAGAACTAGGGTAATTTAGCACTATATTTCCCAGAAAGACAAGAGTATAAGAAGGCTTCTTTGAAAGGAATCTAAGACATAAGAACTCGCAAGCATCTTTTTTTAATGCTTGAAAAAAAATTGCATTGGGCAATCCAGCTGTGGAAGGGAGAGGAAAACTTTGGAGAGGTTTCAAGGCCCAGCTAAATATAACACCCTAGGCTGCAGACAGTTTCTTGGCATTTTTTTTATCTTATGCATTTTCAACTCATGCCAGATATGGTTGGTCACACATTTCAGAAGTGCTGAATGAGCCACAAGGAACAAGAAAAAGGTTACAAAACCATGCTTCATGGGTGCCTGGAAGCCTGGAGGCAGAAGCCAACTGTGGAAGTCAAAGTGAAATACTTCTGGTTTAGGGATTCACCATATTGTTTAGGATCCTGATTTCATTTTGCATCTGTTTGTGTTTAATGTATCACTCAGCTCCTGCAGACAGATACTTTTGGTGCAAGACTCCCTTTTCACTAAAAAAACCCCATTTTTCTATCCTTTCAAGAGCACGGAGGCTCTTGAAAGACCTGGAAGGATGGCTGTCTCCCCTGTGCAATTCAGTGGTACACAGCTGCAGGGATTTAGACCAAGCATTGGATTTCCTGTCTGACTTACAGGAACAGACACAGAAATAGGGAGGAGAATGATAGCACTGCTCAGAAAGGGAAAGAATATGCTTAGGGAAGCCTGAGGGATCCGGTTCTTCACTGTTAGAGCTGCCCTGGGCTTTTTATGTGGGGAGGAAGGGACAGATAGGGGAGTCAAATAATAAGGGCTGGTCAGGAATTTTCTCACTAGGGTGTCATGTTGCTCATTAGACTGGAAGGCAAGACCAGCCTGTGGCCACTTGCAATATTTCATCAAAACAGTGGGCCTACTTCAGAGGCTCTGATAGCCAATTTACTGCTTCTTCCCCAACACCTCAGGAGACTGCCTAGATGCAGAAGTAGTTCAGCCCATGTAGGGGAATTCTTTGGTTTGAATGTCAGTTTGCAGAACACAACTATAGTGCTTTTGGACCTCGTCCAGTGTGTGAAGGTGCTGCTATGCTGAAGTGGGCAGATTTGTTGGCCTGGGGAACATCTGTCCTGTGGTCCCCTGAAAGATGTAGATGGACCTGAAACGATGAGGTGGATGTAGATGATGAAACTGGTCAGCATGCTGGATTCAACACGTGGGCCTTTTTCTGTCTCCTGCATGAAAAGATGTTGTATTGTCTGCACTCCCAAAATAGCTCTGGAAGGAATTGTTCTCCAGGAGATAAACCTCTCTGAAGTATAGTTTCTTCCACGCCCTGAAAGACTGTTCACGCAGACTCACAGCTGATAAGTATTAGCAATAAATTATTGGAATTTACAGGTAGTCTGGTTGGGCTAGTTTGGGATTAAGGGGTGGGAGGGAAGTGCTTGTATGTGCTTCCCACCTAGCTGCAATAGCAAGGGAAGCATTTGTTTCAGGGTACTTGTATGCCTCTCTGGGCAAAAGTCGTAGCATGGCATTCTGTCGTATCAGCAGTGTATTATATTCCTCATTGTCTTCTTGCACAGACATATTAAAAAAACATGAAATCCTTGTACAGATTTTAGGCATTTCAGTGTAACCTGTGATTCTGGGGACCTTATGTTTGTTACCATCAAAATTTGGAGACTGCTGAATTCTTTTGTCTTCTCTCCTTCTCTCCCCTGGCATTTTGCTCCCCTCAAATATTCCTGAATTGATGTCTCTGCATACATAGAGGTACAATCGCTTCAATATAATAGAATCATGGAAAAAGCTGGTTGGAAAGGACTGGTATCCTCCTGCTCTACGAGGTTCCTCTGGGTTCAAGTTCTGACATGCAGCATATCAACTACTCTCCTTTTCCTGGTAGTCATATCACCTTCCCAGATTGTAATGATTTTTTGTAGATGGTAGACAGTGGCCTTGCTATCACGTCAGCCAGCACTTTCATCACTCTTTGGTAAATTCTGCAGATCTGGGTTAGCTTTTCTGTGTAATCTGCAACCAGTTGCTCTTGCACTGCTGACTGTCCTTCTCCTCAAACTCTGTGGTAAGCACAAAGGAATCGAACAAGGCTTTAACTTTGAAGACTAAGGAATGCTGCTTTTGGCATTGTCCATCTCTGTGCCTATGTTGAAGTACACACTGTCTGTACATGTGCTGTTGGGATGTTCCTAGAGAGTTGTTCATGTTAACAGCTGATACTGATTTAAAAAATAATAGCTTTTCATTGTGGAAGATTGGCCCTGTTTATGGTACTCAAAACTGTGTCTTAGTTGAGGTGCAGCATGTTCTGTCTGAAAACATCTGCTAAGAATGTCTCAGGCAACCTTCATTTTGATGAAACAATTGTTCTGCAACTGCATCTAATGCAAAAGAATGTCCATCAATGTTAAATGCTTTCCTTGAAATTTTATATACTTTCAGAGCACAGTAGTGCTGATACAATGACCATGGGTCAGCTAGTCCTCATAGTGCTTTGGAGGGGGCTGCACAAAGGTAATATGGAGGGAGAAATGCTAGTCTTCATACTCAGCACATTTGTTATGTTTAGGGTACTTGTGTTTTCACCAGGGCAAGGGCAACTGAACTGTGTGAGACTGACATCCTCCCTTGTTTTACTTATGCTGATAGGTAATGATCCCAACAAGAGTTGACTGGGACAGTCTTCTGTCATTGGAAACAGAAGATAATAAAATCATCTGACAGATCAGAAGAATTTGATGAAGGTGGACCAGAACTGCAGGACAGCATGCTTCTGTGCAGTGGGAACCTTAGGCAGAGTACTTGCATAACTTGGTAAAGAGTTCGGATTAAAAGATTATTAAATAAACTTTTATTTTATTTTTTTTTTACAAATCTTTTTCCCACTTCAAAGAACAAGAAGTTTCCTTACAAGAATGAAAGGCGGTGAATTCATAACAAACAAGTCAAACCACAAGTGGTTTGTGTAACAGTGACCTGCTGCAGGCAACAGAGATGAAAGGCTCATTTCATTGTAGTGTAGGAACTGAGGACCGCTGGAGGAAGCCACACCGGACCGTGCACCTTCTGAGCTCAGAGCCTGGCAAACATCTGCTCAATGCCTGACATAAATTGGAGCACTTTTGGGGAAGCTTTAGTTACCTGCTAGGTCTGTGGGCCCCTTGTAGTTCTGTAAAAGTGAAAGAGGCTGGATCTACAAGCCATGCTGCTCCCTTTTGTGTCCCATGTGCCAACATAATCTTAATGGAGCCTCCTTCAGCAGGAATTGGGAGATATGCCAACAGAAGGCCATTGTGTTAGCTTTTCCTGATGAAAAATGAGCCTTGTGTAAAGCCTCATGTTGTCTTGTGCTATTTCTGCCCTTCCACAACATCAAAAGGTAAGGTTTGTATCCATGCTAAAAATATAGATGGGATTATAGATAATGTTTCAGGACATGAGATTAACATGCAGAATTAATCTTGCAAGGAGTACTTTCAGTCACAGAACTATACCAATAGTTGTGTATTATGTGGATTTCATTTTTTCCTCAGGAATATCTGAAGCTTAGTAGTTATCATAAATACTGGATGTTGAGTCCCGACTCTTCTCTCTTCGTCTGTGTAAGACTAATGTGTGAAGATTGCAAACCACTTCCATCGCTTTAATAATTAAAACTTCCCTGACTAAATAAATGTCCAGCAAGTCCTATGTGAAGCAATTGGTGTGCTGGGGTATTTGGCCCAAGGCAATGTTGTGGTGATTTGCAGTATGAAACTATCTCATCTGTAGGTGAGAAATACAACAGACTCTCATTATCCATTGTCATCAATGCACACAAAAAAAATTGCACTTAAATATCTAGTTTTCATACCTTTAAGCAAAAGGTAATAAGGAATAATGGTCCAAAAGTGAAAATACTGATTACTGTGAAAATGTTTTTGCTGTTCATGAACTGTTTATAAACTGTATCTGTATTCTGCAAGTCTGCTCAGTGGATCATATAGATGAACAATTTTCAATTACATGTGCAAACTAATTACTTTGACTGTTTTACCCTCTCTGACATATGGCTGGTTGTGTGACTACATAGTTGTTCCTGGATTGAAGGACAGATTTTTAGGCAGTAGAATACTGAATAATAAATATTTGTGGTGCTGCATTGAAAAACTCAATTATGTGCAGGCATTTTGCAGAGAATAGATGTTTTTCAAGCATTAGATTCGAAGGGGGATGGGGCTGTAACGGGGCTTGCAACAGTGGGGCAGCACTCTAGTGTTGATAAGGACCGGGGGTCCTCCCACCATTCTAGGGTGAAACCGGCGCGCTCAGCTCGCTCCCTGAAATGCCTGTACACAAATGCGTGCAGCATGGGGAATAAGCAAGAGGAGTTAGAAATCCGTGTTCGGTCAGGAGATTATGACCTGGTGGCAA
>WKFP01014874.1:242741-253377 GCA_011057875.1 Pterocles orientalis | reverse complement strand
ATTCTGTGATTCTGTGATTCTGTGATTCATTCACATGAATCAAAAAGCTATTCACTGGGATGTTTATGAACTTCAAAGTAGGGGTACATGAACAGAAAAGAGCATAAGAGTGCTTCAGAATTCAAAGAGACATTCTTAAACATCACTTGGCTGTGCCAGCCTTAGGCCAAGTGTCAATGCTGTCTCTCTGCTTACTGTTTAATATTCTGGTGATATATGCACTGAACATTTGGAATGGCAAAGTGTTCCAAGTTTCTGTTTTTCTTAAAATACTTATGTCAGCTGGGGGTTGTAATCTAAGGGACCACTCAGAACTGCAGGCAACTGGGAAAGGGAATCAAGACGTGAAAAATGACTGCCATCCTTCATAGGAGACAAAACTTTTTTCTTCTCTCATCACGAAAGCTGTCTTGAAACTGTTTGACTGGGTGAATGATCCTGGGAGAGTTTGAATAAATTTCTACCTGTTGACTGTTGGGAGACTCCAAAAGAAGGCTGGGGAGAAGTATGTGCTGATTTTTCAGTTGTTTACATGAAATTTCCCAAGTCACACCAGAAAGCCATGGAGAGACTGAGAAGAATAGAAAGCAACTTGGAGCTGGCCTCTGGCCAAACGGGGTAGTTTGGACTGTGAATGGTGCACTTGGAGCAGGGTGTAATTGTTTGGTTAATAAAATACATACAGACTTATCACTCATCTCATGATTCTTTGTCAGAGAAGGAAGTACTGGAATTGGCAAGGTATATCCCGTGCAGGAGAATGATCCAGTGCTGGAAAAGGTGCCTGGAGAGGGTTGTGATTATCTATGTCCTCAGAGATCAAAACTCTTTTTGAATGGGGCCTGGAGCAACCTGATCTCATTGTGAAGTTGGCCATGCTCTGAGTAGTATGGACCAGAAGTCCCATCTAATCCAAATCTTTCTATGATTCTAAGTGCTAAAAGAGGTGTCCCCAGGGAAAAAGCAGAGGGCATAAGACATGAGATTAATGTTTGTTTCCTATCTGGGCTGCAGGGCAGAATTCCAAAAAGTGTAATAGCTGGAGTCTCATCTCTGTGCTGGGAGCCTGGCACAATTTCTTTATTCAGCCTTGATTTTTCTCTCGTGCCCTTTATCTCATCTCTAAAGTCATGAGAACTGAAATTTTATGCCACATTTTTTCTCCTCTTATCAGAGAAACATTGCTTTGTATTATGCTATCTGTCCTGTGTAAAAACACTTTTAGCAGGGTTCAAACAACATAAATATCAGTTTAGGAAGATAATTATTGTATAATTAGATATAGCAGTATGAAATTAAGAGGATGGTTTAGGACAGCCTTTCATTGCAAGACTTCAAGAGATGTAGCAGAATTGTTTAAGTCATTTAAAACTATCCTGAGCAATTTCTTGAGACTAACACTGTATAGAAACATCCTAGATCCCTCGTCTGCAAACTACTGAACTCTAGTAAGTCCAGTTAGAGATCACAGAACATATATTAGACCCTAGTCTTTTTACATTCCAGGGATTTCCGCAGTAACACACCAAAATTACCTTACAATTAGTATTTTGTTTGGCATGTGCTGGCCTAAATTGTAAGCTTTCATAGCAGAAAGGACTTCTGCATATCTAAAAGCTTGGCAGGATGTTATGTCTACATACAGTAGGAGAAAAGGTCGATAGTGTTTGTCTCTCTTTGAGCACAAAATAAGCAAATGAATGAAGAACTTTCTTTGGGTTAGACTGCAATGGCTAGATTGAAGTTAAAATATGATTAGTATCTTTAAAATACATGGTTAGCTACGTTCTCATATAAGTGAAAAGGTTACTGGAAGGAAAGTCTAAGTGAGTTACCTAGGTAATGACTGGACAGCAATAACTGTTACAGAGAAAGAAATATGGGTGGACTTTGATTTGCTTCAGCATGCTGTAAAAGTGAAGCTATGAGAGAAGAGACCTGGTGCAACCTCTAATCACCCTGGGGCAGTGCAGCCGTCTGACCACAGGATGGTCAGTACCCCACATCCAGTGGGATACTAATTTGGGTGATGGTGGTTCATGACTATCCAGATCATATGCTTACTTGGCTTTATAAATTCTCTTGCTGTGACAGGAGAGATGTCACCAGGTCTCTCTTAAAGCTGAAATGGTAGTATTTAGAGTCCTGGTTGGGGCCAGAACATAGAGACATAATATTACCTTGTAGAGCCATTGCATTAAAGAATAAATTAAATGAGAGGTAGCATTGTCTCTAGCTTCAGCCTTGACCGATTTTATCAACATTTTTTTTAGAGAACATCTCGAGACACTGAGAAACTTTGGTTTGCAAAACATGCAACATCTTACTTGACTGTGGAAAGAAATTATTAAATCATTAACCACTTGCATAGATCATGATGCTTTTAAAGTCAGGAGGGTCTGCTTTAAGAGGACAATCAAATCGTAGATCTAGGACAGCTGAAAATTGCTGAGAACTGGGCTTAAACTTGTGCAGGGGTAGCTCTGTGATCTATGAGAGAAAGTCCCTCAGTCTGACAGTTTCTCCATGCTTGTGCCAAGTATGTTGGTGAAATTTCAAGGGGTTACTGGTCATGTATGATGCATAGTTTACAGATATTTGCATTACTGAGTGAATCAGATCCAAGAACAAAGTGAAAGATAACTGTTGTAATCAGTGAAATGACTAATGATGAAGGTTATGAAGGCCTTTGCATATTAAAGCATTCCCAGTGAAAAATGGTGTAGGAAACACAGGCTCCTTGCATGCTGATGTACCAAATCAGCCACCTCAGGCTCTCATTCAAGTCATGAAACCACTTAAAAAGCTAGTTTTCCTTTGATGAAGATAATGTTATGTGTATGAGACAAGATTTCGTTTCTGTACTAGCTGGAATATTTTCCAGTTAGCATTTTGTTGTATGCTGTGATTTGTGGAGAACTATTTTGTTTAAGCCAAAGGAGGTGTCAATATGTTGACACAGAACCTCATGAAAATGCAGTTGTATCAGAGGACAAGAAGGCTGGACCATTAAACTCCCAGACCAACACCAGTATCAGACCTAGTAGCAACTGTATGGAACAACTGGTCACATATGATCTTTGCTTTTGAAGAGGGAAGAAGTTTAATTTTTCTTTTGAGGCTAGTGATTCCCCAAATGTCCAGCAAAACTGGAGATATTATTGGCACCAGATCAGGTGAGGAACCTGATGTACTTGTTATGATCTGCTCTTGGCAGTTCAGTCCAGATGGTGAAGTGTCTGTGATACTGATAGTGGACATCCTACTGTCAAACACTTTAAATGCAAGAGCTTTCAATCCAGAATAGTTACTGTGATGTTGTGTGTTGAGAAGATTGTCTTTTATCTTGACTTTCAGTTACATGCAGTTACATAGGAGTTTGCTCTGTAAATGCAAAGACCTCTCCTCTCCCTGGGAATGTTGACTTCTCCAAGTTCTGGTCTTTTTGACCAACAACATTGTCCTGAGACATGTAAATGAGATAACCGGTGGGTGCAGCTGATAAAGAGCTCAGACACTCACTGTATAATCTTGTTCTTGTGACTGGAATGCTTTTGTTTTCAGAAGAAAATACTTTAAAGTATTGCAATTTTTTTTGTGATTATATTTTGCATACTATATGAAAGAGAAATACTGTTTATCTGTACACCAATTTAATTCTGTTTACACATTTGAACAAACCAACAAGGTAAGAGTGCCTTTTGTTAAGCTTATTTCCAGTCTTCAATTTTGCAAAGAGGGGAGTTTTGGATTCTGTATGGAAAAGTGTTTGTATTTTTGCATTGATTCATTATAAAAAGAAGTAGTAAGTTTCATAAAAATTATATTTGAGTAATAAACACATCATGTGTCAACTGTGTGCATTACATTTTTACCTATGTCTGTCTTATAAAAAAATACAAATAGAAACTTGATAAAAATATTTTCATAGGTTTCTCTAAGGAAGCTACATTTAAAAGACTTTAAATTGTTAAAAAGAAGTCTAATTGTGAATAATTTTCGGTTTCTGCTCACGTTAACTTGTTCACATTTCAGGATGTGTTCTTGTCTGCCGTTACATTAAAGCAGGAATAGTCCGAGCCTTCTCACAGAGGTCAATTCATGCCCATTCCCACCAGATGTCAGTATGATATAGATAAAAAGAAGCACCGGCACAAAAAATAAATATTCCGGCTCTGCAAAGCTTTTCTGCCAGAATGTATTAGTCATGGCAGTGTTGTATGGCATATTCGTCTCTTCAGGTTCAGGATAATGGAGTCTATAAGGAACAGCCCTTACTCTGCTGGTGCTGGCAGTCACCCAGGATGCCAAAATGCCAAGGTCGAGTCTCTCATTTTGAACTCGTCAGAATCTGGAGTGTAAAGATGTTCAGTAATTAGGGCAAGTAGCAGGAAGGAGATTGCATTTGTTTATGAGTACCTTGAATTTTCTGGTTTTACTGGTTTTCGTGATACAATCCTGTTACCAAAATGCGAGAAAAAACCCCTTGCTTCTTCATCTCTCCAGCACCTTCTTGAAGTTTACATCTCTAGAGAAGGAATGACAGTGAATGGAACCTTTTATTCTTGCAGTGCTCACATATTTCCAGTTTTTCCTAAATTATTGCAACATCTCTTCCCCCACCTCATCTCTGAAATTCACCTTAAAATAATCTGAAAATGAAGATACAGCTATGTGCAAGACATTCATTCTGTGTGGGAGCTGTGCTACTTTGAAACCTTTGAAATAGGAAGTTTTCTTGTGGAATTGCTTGGTTGTTTCTTTGCTTGTTTGTTTTTTAGCCACCTGGTCTCCTTCTTGGCAAACTGAATCACTGAAGACTTCTGTATTTTGGCTGCATGGGTGACAGCAACGCATTTAAAGCAAGCTGCTACTAAGAACAACAAGCCTATTTTCTTCTGCATTGGAAGGGATTCCTGTCCAGATGTGGCTTTGCCTGGGATTGGTGGGTGGATGTTTACTGCAGGATATCAGGGAACTTTATTGCTCTCCTTACCATTTGTTTGTTTCTTATGCTGTCTGGGAGTATGTGTCTGCTGTTGCCCAGTCTGTCTTTTCCCACAGCTTCATGCCTTGGGCTCCTCCCTGTCCTGTACAGGTAATGGGTCATGGGTAGAGGTGGAGATTGGTCACCTCCTTCTCACCAAGCTCCATTTGTCCCTGTTTTAGCAAGGTAGGGTTGGAAAGGACCAGGCAAGATCTCCAGGCCACCATCTTAAACAACTGACTAACAGCAAAAGATGCAAAACCTTTGAGACTCCAGAAGAAAGATCAAAAGAGATCACTGCCTATTTCCTGATCCTAGGGAAGAGTTCAGGACATGTCTTCCATCTGGAGCCTACCTCACCTTAAAGGAAACACTTCCACCTACTCTCCTTTGTGGGGAAAAGGAAAATTCAAAGATGTGAACTGAATCCCTTCAGAGCAGCCTTGGTACTATGGAGTCTGCATCTTCCATAATCCTAACCGGAGCTTGATCCAGCTCCCATAACCAGACTGGGTATAGCAAGGACAGGATGGTATCTCTTGTAGAAACTCTGACATTCATTTTTCAAAATTACCAAGGACTGTTGTGCAGCAGACTTTTTTATATGCCTCATTATACTTCTTTGGCTAGTGTTTTGCAGGCTGCCATATGGTTCAATATAAAAATCTTTATGGGTATCTGCTGTCTCTCATAATACATAAAGATGTGTTAATTAACACTAATTAAATCAATCTAAAACGTATATGAAACATAACCCTACAAGTTAGATAATTGAAGGATCTCAGCCAAGTCCTTAGCTTTTGGCTAAATGCTAACTGTTCAGAGTTGATGCCTCACGAAAGCACCAATAACACTCTCCTACTCTGTGTGTGCTTATGCTTGTGCAAACATTGCTAGTGCTGATGAGTTTTCTTATTCATTGAAGGTACAGGAACAGGAACCTCAGTGCTTGTTATAATTTTGAGCACAGATGGAAAAACCAGTTGCAACACAATAGCGTTTCTTGCTAATGCTCTGAATGGGTGAATTTTTTCTCGAGTGTCCTTACATTAGTGGCCAATTTGGATTCACAGCCCAAACCTGGCCTATGCTGCAGCAGGGCTGAATTTAAAACCTGAGTTAGGAATTAGGAAATGGAAGGCTAATTCGCTTACATGTCTGTACCTGGAAAGTTGTTCATAATACTGAGAAAGCACAAAGTATTGTCACAGTCAAAATGTCTCTGCTCAAGGAATTTCACTTAATTTATTCCCATTTAATACGAGCCATTAATTACAGATCCAGACGTTAAGAGAAGATTGGAAAGCAAACAATTAAACAAACACTTAGGGAAAAACTTTTCCTCTCCTTCCCCAGGATAAACTTCAGTCCAACACCTCTCCTTCCTTCCTCCTAGTCTCCTTGTCCTTTGTCCCTGCATGCTACAGTAGGTCCCCACTGATTCCTTTGGACAGGCAATGGGCAGCACAGGAGGCTGGGTCAGCGTGCAATAGTTTCTTTCTCATAATACTTGTTTCTTGCTCTTTTCCTCTACTGCTCCCTGCTTTTCTCTCCTCTGGCCTGGGGGTTCTCCATGAGCCACCGTTCCTTCAGGGATAACTCTGCTCTGGCACAACTTAGCTGCAAGCTGCCATACGCTGGGGCTGTCACTGCCACGGTGTGCATTGCCCATGGGCTGCCATCCCTGAGGGTTGTCCCTACCCTGGTGTGGGTCACCCACAGCCACAGGCCCTCTTTGATGTCCTCACTGTAGTGTGAGTCGCCCAGAGCCACAGTCTCTTTGGGCTGTTACTGCTCCAGTGTGGCTCACCCATAGCCACATTCTCTGCAGGGTGTCCCTGCCCCGGTGTGGGTTGCCCATGGGCTGCAGTGCCTCAGAGGGAAACTTCTGGCAAGGAATGCCTCCTTCCTGTAGTGTGTCTCTAGCTGTGTCCCCAGCAGCATCTTCCACGTGCCCTCTTCCCTTCCGTTCCTCCAAATTTGTCTCTTTACTTTGTCTTCATGGGTCTTCTTTGGTGTGTTCTTCTGTGTCTCCTGCCCCCAATGACTGCCACCATTTCTTAAATATGTATGAGCAGAGGAGACATATGTTGAAATTTTGAGGTATGTTTCAGGGCTGTCTAGATGTGGCTGTGATTAGCCCAGGAGAGTTCATGGCTTCTTCCCACACACCCCTGCAGTCCCCTGCTACCCAAACCCTGCCAGCTATACCCAGTACAAGTGTTCCCAGTAGGGCATGAAGAATGTCCTAACTTACCCTCCAGGTGCTTATAAAACACAGAAAGCTTGATAGAGTTCTGTTATCCAGAAAAAAATAGTCAATGCAGCACTTAAAAAAAAAAGAAAAAGAAAAAAGTTTTTCAAAATGATTTCTCCAGTTTGTGTATTTTCTTTCAGATTACTTATTTATTTTAAGGAACCAAAGTGTTTGCTGACAGAGGCATGGGACCTTTTATAGGCTAAAATAACAGCAATCTATCTCCTGCTGTAACCTTCTGGCAGCTACTAAATCAATGACAATAAAACATCAATGGTTAACACTGTACAGTTTATTATGAAAAAAAAGCTATTGGGGTGCTTGTTGTGATTCTACAGTTACACATAAAAGCAAACTCAGTCTAAAACTGAACATTTGGCATCTGCATTATGTAGAAAAACATGGCATCTCAAACCAATAGTGTTAGAATCAGACCAATAAAGAATTGTAGGGGCTGAGCAGCAAAATTCCTGACTTTGACACTGATTTCCTTTTTAACCTTGTGAAATCACTTTCAATCTTTGATGAAGGCAAGGCTGCTGATATTTTCCTGTTGGTAAAATGAGAATAGCACCAAGTTTTGATCAGTTATTTGAGGTTCCCCAATGGAAGGCACTAAACAAGTATTGATTATAGCAGTTGTGTTATAAATGTGGGCTGGAGCAGAATTCAGTACATGGTTTTCTCACAGGAAGAGAAGAATGGTCATTTTGAGAGAACTTGCACATGATGTAATGTAACTTGGTTTTGTAGTTTGATTTAGGTTGCTTACAGATAAATCCTTGTCTGGAATGAAATGATACAGTGTTTGCTTGGTTGGTTTTTTACTATTAGAGTTACTTAGTAGTAAATTTTAATCTTTGTGGTGTTCCTTAAAAGGACAGTAAAATATTATATGTGTTTGGAATGCATTTTAAACAGAGGATTATTTATTGTATAAGAGTGAAGTATACATACATTTTGTGAAACTAAATAGAAGATAGAATTCTGTTAACAATGGAAGGAGAAGTGATTTTAAAAAGTATCAGAATTAAAAATCAGCAAAGTTGGTTGTTTAGAAAAGGGAGCTGTAACACGTGCCGCAGAATTTATATTCCGAAAACTCGTAGATAGTGAGGTGCAGAGTGATGTACAATGGACAGTGTGACTATAGGAGCAAGTTCGCTCATTAAGATTCATTTGCTGTGGTCAGCTTATACAATGTAAATGACATGGGTATCAACTGGAGGATAGTCATAAAGTTGAAGAGACCTCCAGAGATCATCTAGTCCATTCCCCTAAAGAGGATGAAGTAGACTTGCGATTTCTGACAGATCTCTAAAATCTTACCAGACCTCTAGTGATGGAGAGACAGCCTTACCAGGAAATCTACTTCACTGCTTCACTAGGTTTTCCAGTAAAATGTTTTTCCTAATGTGTAATCTTTCTTGCTGTAAATCAAACCTTCTCTCCTAGTTACTATTTCCATGAAGAACAGTTTATTCCCTTCCTCTTCATGATAGCTTTCTATTTGTTTGAAGATGGCTACCTTGTATGTTTTACTTGTTACTTTCAGATGAATATTCCAGTTTTTTCAGTGTTTCCTCCCTTCTGTACTCTCTTCTAGTCCACACTGGAGTGCAGTGCCCCAGCCCAGCTGTGTCCTTGCCAGTGCTGAGCAGAATAGGATTAATTAATGTCTCAAAAACCTTATTTCTGTTTCTGTGTCTCAGTACGACACTTGCCATTTTCACAACAATGTGATACTGCTGACTCATGCTCGGTTTGTCATTGACTGTAACACCTACGTCCTTCTTTGCAGAGCTGTTACCTAACCTGTTTCTCCCCATCCTCTAATTGCACAGTCTGTTGAGTGTAGGATATTGCAATTGCATTTGTTGAACTTTATTTTTTTTTCTCTGTTTTGCTAGTTCACAAACATAATTTTGCATTCTATTCCATTTGTGCCTCTAGTTTCTTGCAGCCTTATTCCATGGTCATAGTTATTAATGAAAACACTGAACAGGACTGAATCTAGAGTATGCATATGTAGACAGTTCTTTCTAGACTGGGTTTTACAACTTGCTTATGTGAATGGTGTGTCAGACAATATCAAAAATCTTAAAGTCACAACAGAGGACTTCTGCCTCTCCTATACTCAGAAGACCCTTTATCCTTTTATAGATAGAAATTAAACTGATTTGATAAAAAACCACAAGACCTTTTGGAAGCTTGTGAGTATGTTCGTTTGCTCCAGAATATTTATAGGTGTGGTAGTTACAAAGACCAGTCTGCAGTTCCCTGTTTTTTCTGGTTTTCCCTTTTTAATGATATGCACTATTTTGCATGATTGCAGTCTTCTACTATGGTGTCACCTGTCCTCCTCCTGTTCTCAAAGACTACAGCTGGTGCTTTTGAGGTTGCCTGTGACAGTTCTGCAGAAACCCTAGAAAGAAATCCATCAATGCCAAGCCAATTACTGTCTTCCTTCGTTCATAAGGGAAAGATCCTTGGTTCTCTCTTTTATTATGTCTTAATTAAGGGTTAAAAGGGTAGTTTACAGGGTACGCTTTTCTAGGGAAGACTTGCCCTTGGCAACCTGATTTTATTTCCTTCTACTGTGTTCCTCCATCTTATGTCTAACATTGGTGAGCAGCTCATGCTATATCTTAATTGGTCTATCATGCATGGTAGCAAACTGAAGGATAAACAGTTTCAGCTCTTGATAATTTTTGCCTAAATTGCTTTCATACAATAAGTGACAGTTACTGAGAACCTTTATCATTCATCATTTTGGGACATCTGACAAGGTCAAGATTTACAACTCACTTTTCTCCCCTCACATTCCCTCTCACTGCAGAATAATAACAAATGTTATTACTGCCGACTCATGTCGAGCTTCTCATCCACCAATACCCCCAAGTCCTTCTCCTCAGAGCTGCTCTCTATCCATTCTCCGCCCAGCCTGTATGTGTGCTTGGGATTGCCTCAATCCACGTGCAGGACCTTGCACTTGGCCTTGTTAAATTTCATGAGGTTTGCATGGGCCCACCTCTCCAGCCTGTCAAGGTCCCTCTGGATGGCATCCCTTCTCTCCAGCGTGGCCACCACACCACACAGCTTGGTGTCATCAGCAAACTTGCTGAGGGTGCACTCCATCCCACTGTCCATGTCTCCAACAAAGATGTTAAACAACACTGGTCCCAGTACTGACCCCTGTGGAACACCACTTGTCACTGGTCTCCACTTGCACATTGAGCCATTGACCACCACTCTTTGAGTGCGGTCATCTAGCCAGTTCCTTATCCAGCGAGTGGTCTTTCCATCCAATCCATGTCCCTCCAACTTAGAGACAAGGATGTCATGTGGGACTGTGTCAAAAGCTTTGCACAAGTCCAGGTAGATAATGTCTG
>WKFP01014874.1:177950-242721 GCA_011057875.1 Pterocles orientalis | reverse complement strand
TTTTTTGTTTGAGTTTGCTCAGGACTTCCTTGTTCATCCATGCAGGCCTCCTGGCATTTTTGCCTGCCTTCCTCTTTGTTGGGATGCATCGCCCCTGAGCCTGGAGGAAGTGATCCTTGAATATTATCCAGCTTTCTTGGGCCCCTCTTCCCTCCAGGGCTTTATCCCATGGGACTCTTCCAAGCAGGTCCCTGAAGAGGCCAAAGTCCGCTCTCCTAAAGTCCAGGGTAGTGAGGTTGCTGTGCACCCTCCTCAAGCGACTTCAAGGAACCAATGCTCAGATAACCTGGAGATACTCTCCCAGAAGACATGAGAAGGGAAATGCAAGGCAAGTTAAGAAAATTCGTTTGTAGAGTTTTAAATTAATGCAACTCATCAAAACCGTTTAAGAAAAATTAATTTAAAATTAAAATAAAAACATATGACCCTAGATGATTAATTTCATTAGTTTGACTAATGTTTTGAAGATTTTGAAGATTTAAAGCACCGTATGAGGCTAAATATTCTTTTAGACTGCTGCAGGATTGAATAAATGATCTCACATTTCTCACCTGCCTACACTCTATGTTTCCACCCCCTTTGCTCACAATCTGGGTTTCGCTACTCTCCCTGGCCTAATGTCTCGATATGTTCTGACTCCTCCTTCTTAATGCCAAGATGTACTGAGGAATGGGCTAGAAATAAAGGCAGAGGCAGATTCATGTTTACTTTGTACATATACTCAGACATTATGTAATTTTTATGGATCCTTATATATACGTGAAAAGACACGTTTGTGGGGAAATGGAAATATCTATGAATTTTTAAATTCAGTGTACATGATATTGAGCTGCAACTTGTGCTTGGATATTGTCTTGGAAGATGGTTAGTGCCCAAAGCAAAGACCGAAACAGTACTTAATACAGAAGGAGAGGTTTATAGCAGGGGTTTCCTGGCATTCCTGCACATTGTTGTTAAATGAGCAGGAGTGTGCTGCTTGATACCTCTTAGTAAGTCCTCATTTCTGGAGGAAAAAAAAAGTCCTGCAAGGCCCCATGATTTGGCTGACTACTCAGGCCTGACATTGGTTCCTTGGAGACATCATGAAGAGGCCTTCATGCTGCAGCAAACAGATTGGCACTGCAGTGATGATAATTGTAATTATCATGAGCATAATAAATAAATGGCAATGCATTTTGTTAGCTTTAGGAGCTCGAGTAATCTGGCAAACAGCTTGCTGCACTCTATCACACAATAATAATATTCACTGCCAGTCCAGGAAGTTTACCTAGGGCCTGTGACTCATGCTTGTTTTGAAAGGCATGGCATTAAAGGCCTGTGAATTATGTCTGTTGTGAATAACACTGTATTTAAGTAATTACAAATGCAAAACTAAAACAAATCCACAAGGCAAAAAGATGCTAATGGATCACACTGTTCCACACACTTTGTCTTTGTTTTTCTTTATAAAAGTTTTTGCCTTTGGGGTTGATTTCTTGGGACCGTTTAATTTCTGGTGCATTGGTACTGTACATCTACTGGCACACGTGTGATCTCCTGCTCTTACTAGAGCAGCTGCACATTGACCCCATCACTGCCCTCCCTGCTGGAACACGATGGGGAACAGAAGTGCTAAGGGAACCCAGGAAAAGGTGGGATGCTCGGTGGAAGAATCCTGGTTAACACTGGGAGCAAATCTTTCAGATCTCTTCTTTTGCCATCCATAAAAAACCCTGTTTAGCAGTCCTGAGGATTCATACTGGATCATGCAAGAGAAGGGCTGGAGGACTAGCCCAGGGGCTTGGCTAGAGTGTTGCTCCAAGTGCAGAGCCCTGCTGTAGACTATGCAAGTCACAGCTGAGTGGTGGGTCGTAGACCAGGTCAGCGGCTGGACCTGTGTGTGACACAGAAAAGAGACTTCATCTTTGCTTTGGAAATGTGTGAAATACCATCTGAGCTGAAGGGGAGTGTATGAGAAGAGTCAGTGTTGCATGTCTATTAAATAGGTGATGCTCAAAGTATCTTTAGAGGCATTTCTGTGGAGCTGGAGCCATTTCCTACCAACAAAGTGAAAATGTTATGGAGATAGTTTTTGTCAACAGAACCCCGAATCACTTCCTACAGCGTATCCTGACCCCCCACCCCTGCTTCCCTCCAGAAGCCTTTATTTTCAAGAAACACAACTTTGCTGGTTTAATTGTGACAGCCACTGTGGTTTTGGTCACAGTCACAAGCCAATTTTTGGTGCCTCCTTACTAATATGGTTGCAACAGCAGCCATCTTGCAGCCTGGCATGAGGGACTTTCTCCAAAATAACCTAAGTTTGTGCTATAAGAGAAGTTCAGTTTGCCAGGTCTGATCACAGCTTGTCAGCCACAGTGGGGCAGGTTTCTGAAGTGCAGGTCTTTCACTGCTGCAGACAGTCCACAAATCTTCTGGGCTTACCTGCTCAGCATAAAGGATCTTCTGTACCAAACCCTGTAATTTTGAAAGTATGTAGGCTCTTATCTGTGAAGTCCTAACACTTTAAAATGAACAATAAGAGGAAAATAGTCAAGGGATGGACTAGAGCATCAGAGAGTTCAGCCACAAGAAGAGAAGGTTTGGGGCGATCTTATAAATCAATAAATAGCTGATTGGAGGGGATGCAGAAGATGGAGACTTGCTCTTCTCAGTGGTGGCCAGTGACAGGACAAGAGGCAACGGGCACAAATGAAAACACATAAAATTCCATTTGAACACAATAAAACACTTTTTCCTTTGAGGGCAATCAAACACAGGCACAGGTTGCCCAGAGAGGCTGTAAAGTCTCCTTGGAGGTATTAAAGAACTGATTGGACACAGAGTAATCCTGGCAATCTTGTCTGGTTGACCCTCTTTGCACAGTGAGGTTGGACTAGGTGATCTCAAGAGGTCTCTTCCAACCTAAATGATTCTGTGATGCTGTGAAATTAGAAATAATTGCCTAAAATCTTCTGGAATGACTCATACTTCTGAAACTAGTTTCTTGAGTGACTCAAGACAACCTAAGTCCAGGCTACTAACAGTCCTGTCCCACACCCTGACACTGAGTATGTGTTTCTCAGCAGTCTTTAAAGGCCATGAGAATTAGCATCACTTGTAAGGTTTTTCAGACTTTTGGGATCACTATGCACTAGCTTACTTTTACTGTAAGCACAGTTGCTCTGACTCTGGGAGCTAGTCATTGGGTGAGCCTAAATCTGGGGAATGCTAAGGCTTGCCCTGACCTGCTACTTCAGCAAATAAAATATATCATGGAAGGCAAACTAATTTCTGGGGGTGTAGTGGGGAGAAGATGCTAGGGAAACATTAAACATGCATTTATTCTTGTCTGAGAAATTACAGATGTCTATGTTTTTCTTTAAAGATATATGTTACTATAGAAATTATTTCTCCTGTTGTTTATCTCGCCTGTAGGCAACTCCATCAGCTGCTAGCAAATAAAAGGTCACCTTTGTGCTCAGAAGACTTCCAGTGCCAGTGTTCTACTATTTTCATGCTGTAACGAGTACATGAAGAACCCCTAAAATAAGGTGAGAAACCTGAAAACACATTCATATCACAGATGTCTAGTTAGTCAAATATTGTGAATGGCACCCTAAAAGGAATGCTTTAGAAGAGACTCTGATAGCCAAGAGGAAAAAAAATATTTTGAGTCTTTTATTTTTCTTTAAAAACTGCTCTCTGTACCAGTAGTATATAGGCCACCGAAAAATTTAATTTCACTTTTGCTTCTGATCCTGCAAACAACTGGGCAGGCGCTTAGCAGCTTTGCTAAACTGGGGCCAGAGTAAAGAATAAATTACAGCTCCAATCACTTCTTGTGAGCTGAACTAGCTTCTGAGTTATTCACAGCACATTTGTGAGGCGCTTCTCTGCAAACTTTGAGGCTAGAAATTGTTTGAAAAAAAGAGTAAGTTAAGGTAGTGAGTAAGTAAGGTAGTTGCTTGCCCCTAGGACTTGTGATGGAAGGCACCAAGGCTAACCAGGACAAGCTGAAAACTGCTGCTGATGCTGGGTGCCCCAAAAGTCAGTTGCAGATCTACACAGTAGCTCTTGCATTGTCAATAACCTTCTAACAATGAGGAGAGCTCGTGGCCATGGCACACTGGCGTCACTTCAGCTGCGTGACCTGTTCTTCTCCTGGGTGTTCTCTGTAATTTCTTGAGGTCTGAGGTGGTTTGTTCGCTTTCTGAATGAAGAAAATGACTCAGAAATTTGCTTGCATTTTTTGTTCATTCACACAATATGCTATTATTGTTTTTCTGCTGCATTTAGAGCAATTAACTTGGTGTCACATCTTTAGTCAGCATTAATTAGAAGATGCCCAGTTTTTAGTATGTGTAGCCCTTCCATCTATCAGAGAGGCTGGCATGAATATATAGGAATGCTTTCAGGAGCATGATACGTTATTGCTATGTATCATTCATGTGTGACATTCATTACACATATTGCATTATCTATAGAATACATCCTATTAATTTTGACTATGCATTTAATGTAACACATTTTAAAAGTTTTAAAGTTGCATATGTTAAGTATTGCAGTAACAGTAACCATTGAAATTTCACACAGCAATAATGAATAGTCTCTTGTAAGCAAGGAATACTATCTGTTTAAATATAGTGAATATGAAGTAATACATACTAAAAACAATAGTTCAAAAATACATTTCCAGTTTACAGAATGGTAGCTCAGTAATAATCCCTCTCACTGTCAATGGGATATGTTTCGATTCGCAGTTCCATTGTGGAAACTGCCTATTTCTCTGTCAAAAGCTTGGCTTAGAATCTTGATCCCTGTGAAAAACAGGTGACTGGATTTTACTCTCAGTATTCCATCTCTAGTTGTATTGAAGTGTGGTTTAAAAATACAATTCTGGAAAAGAAGAAGGAAGAAAGTATGAAGTTTAAAACAACCTTTAAGCATCAGAAATCAGAACGAATCTCCTTGGGCAGCAGGATAGCCAATATCTGCCTCTGAAGCAGTTGATGCTAGCCAGTGTTAGAGCCAAGAGGCTTTGGATCTTATAAAATATGGCAGTTCCTTCTTATAAAAGGAGGAGGAAAAAAAAAACCCCAACCCTAAGACATTTGGGTAAATAAAAGCTGGAGTGGAAAGAGTGCAGATGGGAGGAGAGGCCAGAGAAGAAAAAAAAAAAGATTTGTGTGGGGGTGGGATTTAGGGAGGACAACATTTCTTAACCTGCTCATGTGAAAAAAAAAAAAAAGGACACATTAGTGAAGAGAGAAGGAAGATAGCTGATAAATATGACGCATTGTTAGTGTTTTTTGCTTTACTGGCAAAACAAGAACTGGCTGAGACTTTTGATGAACATTCACTCTTGACTTTTAGCAAGGAAGTTGCAAAGTTAATGATATGCTAAGTTTTAAAAACTGTGATTGGTTTAACCCTAGAAACATTAAACTGGCTCACTTGACATTGATTCCAAGACGACTCCTGTAAAACCTTTTGCCTTACCCTGAGTGGGGCAAAAAATAAAATGTGGTTGTGTAAGGATGTCATTC
Source organism: Pterocles orientalis (assembly GCA_011057875.1). Classification (NCBI taxonomy): domain Eukaryota; kingdom Metazoa; phylum Chordata; class Aves; order Pterocliformes; family Pteroclidae; genus Pterocles; species Pterocles orientalis. The sequence continues at coordinate 237,193 of WKFP01014874.1, read as the reverse complement.
AACGCTACTTCCAGGTAGAATAAGTATTCTCCTACTTGATAGTTTTTAAGAGAACAAGAAATCATTGTTGACATGTTTTACTCTGATTTTTGAGAGGTATCTAAATGGCTCCGACTTGCCCCTTTGATAAAAGAAAAATTACGACTGTACAAAGGCAGCAGTAGGGTGGGTTAAAAGTCCTCGCTCATGCGCCATGGGGGTAATGCAAGTAAAGAGGGTCTTAACATAAGGTTTGTCCAGGAATCTGTTCTTGGTTCAGGGATGTTTAGTATCTTCAGAGCTAATCACAATAAATCCCAGGTAATGACAAAGACATAAATAAACAGGAAGGAGAAATGGTTATTGATACAGACTGGCTTTGATGTCTTGAGGAGGTGGGTTCATATGAACAACATGCATTTTACTCATGTGACATGCCAGGGCACACATCTGGGGACAAAGAAAGGACATCTTACTTGTAAGATGGGGCAGTGCGTTCCTGAGGCAGTGGATCTACAAAAGAGACAGAAGCAATAGCGGGTAATCAGTCAAGCGTGAGCTCCAGTGCAGTGGCATAGCTAAATAGCAATGAAAAAAGGAGGCAGGGGGCAGTACTTCTGATTATTAGTGAGATCACTAGGGGAATACCATCTGTTCAGGTGTCAATGCTCTAACAAAGGAATTTTGACAAGTTAGAGGCGATGAACCATGTGAGGTTTGCACAATTTGCCTTATCAGAGAGGAAGTTGCAGCTCTCAAATATTAGTCAAGATAATAAAAAATCATATTAAAATATTAAATTATTCAATCTGTCAAAAGGTGGCTGTGTAAAATGACCTGAAGTTTCAAAGATACAGAATACCTGCAGCTGCTGTTAGCATAAATAAGGTTTGCAGGTGCTCCACGCCTCTCAGAGCATTCCTACTTAGGAGCTTTGCTGTGAAACCAGGATCATTTATTTTATTGACTGGTTCTGAAATTCTCATTTGGAATCAGGGAACATCAAGAGCAAACTGGCTTTGTCTCACACCTCAAAGCCATCTCTCCCTCCCAACCCAGGAAGAATCTCCCTCTGTTCGTCAGCTAAAGGGAAGGCATCTCCTTAGGCATATGGCATCCTGCAAACCATCCTTTCCTCAGCTGTATGCATCTTTAGCCCCATTAGAAAGAAGAACTAATTTGTTTTCTCAAAAAGCCAGGCATCAGTTCCAGCAGAGCAATCTGCTTCCTATGCCAATCTTCCAAGCTAATCTGACTGATGGTATTGCAGACTTTTCTGCCTACTCTGCCCACGCCTGGAGTTTTCATCTGAGTATTCTTCATTTTTGGGAAATGATTATTTGGCTAGGGATGCCAAGTTAACATCTCTGAGATAATATTTTTCAGGATATTAAATTATTTTTCTTAATGGCAGAATAACAAATAAGTGTGTTTCCTCCTCTCCTAACACTAAGCAACCACGCAGGGAAAAATGGCAAATTTTGGGCTGTATTTGACACAGGAGTTCAGTACAGCTTTAAAATATTCCCTTCAGAAACATTTACCAGTATCTATTCAAGGAGCTGCACAGAAATACTGTGGGTACATTGGCATGTTCTCTTGAAATCCTAACACTGCTCTTTGAGGAAAATGCATCACAGAAATATTTCAGGTATCGTGCTGCCCATAAATCATGCATAATGCTCTCACTTCAGTAATGTTTTCTTTTGAACAGTGTTTTTTCCTACAATCTGGGACCCTAAGTGTTTTTCAGAGTTCCTGGTAACAGAGTGTCTGCTCTTAAAATAGTGTATCTAGAAGCAGAAGTATGCACCAAGCTCTACCATGCAGCTGGCACACAGGTGAGCAGTGGCACCTGTGCTGAAGCCATCTGGGCTCAGTGGCAGGACTGTGGGCAGGCAGGTGAGGATGGTGGCAGGGCTGGGACCATGCAGTGGAGTGAAACATATTTTCCTGCTCCACAGAGCAGGGGCTGTAAGAAAGATAGGCACCAAAGAAGAGAGAGAAGACTTACTCAGCTGCTTTCCATGAGAGTAGGGTCATGTCAGGGGTTATCATGCATGAGGGAATTAAGCCACATGATGCAGAAGAGGCTGTGGGGTATGCTACCCACTGGGGTCTCTGTCACTACAGTGTAAACTCTGATGCCTGAAGGTCCCCACAGTTGAGACACAGTGAGGAAACACAACAAAAATGAAGGGAGATTACTAATGAACCACTTGAAGGGAATGAAGGGAATTGGTAATGAAAGAATGAATGTTTAGTGGCAGATCTGTAGAAGAGGAAAAGAAGTCTTAGCAGATAAAAAATAAGAAGTGACCCCAGCTTAGTCAGTAATTTTGGAGGATTTTAATATTTTTCTTCATAAATGATTTTTGGGAGAAAATGCATTATTTTTGTGCAGTTTCTAATTTCTTTCAAGAAGCTGTAGGCTTTTCCTAGAACACAAATTAAAGGAAAGTCTTTGCAAAGCTTTCCATTTTCAGCACTGAAAGCTTCCCTTCTTTAGCGAGGAAGAACACAGAACAAAGAAAAGCCCAACTCCCTTAACTTAAAAGTTTTCAGATGTCAAACTGTGTCCATAACATCCACAAAACAACCATTTGTTCCAACAGTGAACCAGTACCACCATAGGAAGAACCATCTGAGTAGCATGAACATGACAAAGCTACAGAGGGACAAAGTACTGCAGGGACACTCTCCAGGGAAAGGGCAGGGACAACAGTGAAGACAGGGGAAGAAGGCTCATCATAATCATTGACCACTATTGAGGAGAGAGACATAGAGTTGTTTAGGAAGGAAGGCAGCAATGTGGGGGCTGTAGTGTGGGTGAAGAGAGCAATGGGGCATAAACGTGAAGAAGTCAAGAGGAAGATGGGGGTTGTATTACAATGGTAGTAGACATTTCAGCTCTTCATTTTTTTCTTTTTTTTAATAGTTTTTTTTTTAAAGAAATTAAATAATTGAATTCAAATGTTGCTTTGGGTAATCTGAGATCCACAGTGAGACACTTTCCAATTTTTTTTTGTTTGTGAATACATATACGTTTCAGAACTGGTATATTTAAACCTCTTTCAGATACAGTGGTTGCTTTCCAACCCCTCCAGGAAATCCTGGATGAAGGCTTAATGTCTGCCTGGCTGCTAGAAGCCAAGTAACTGCGCTGAACACATTTTTCAAGTGAGGAACTATCAGCAGGATATTAGCAGGTAGAGGTGAGCAGTTCAGGCAGTCACTGGGAAGATGTGGGAAACTACTGATTCAGCACTGTAGTGTTTAGGTAAATGCTACAACAGCTATTTAAAATAGAAAAGTGAGACACTTCTTATGTGTGACTCACTAATCACTGTCTGTGCTATACAGCCTGGAGTACAAATTCCTTTTGTCATGAAAATGCTTGCTCCTTTGATCCCCACAACATCATTAAACAGTTCTAAAGAGTAAGTAAATCTTTTGGCACACTCTTTGCAAAATAAGCATTTCAGGATTCAGACACATGTGGGTGTGTTTGTGATGCTGAGGAGATTGATACTGATACAATTTTTAGCAGCAGGTGCAGACTGTGCATTGCTTTGCTGAAGGAAGAGAGAGATTTTCCACCTCCTTTTCCAAAGCAATTATGTAGAAAATTGAAATGTACATGGTAGCCATGCAGGATGGCTGCACAGAGACTGCCGTTGCAAATCAAACACTGTTTTGTCTGTTTGCATGAAGACTAGGTAGTGACACATGTCATGTGCCTGTCAGCATGCTTCCCAAAGCATTTTGAAGAATTTCATCTTTGTTCTCATAATTCAGGTGAAATACATAGGTGTTTTTTTTCAGAGAGCCTGATGCTGTTGAAGACATTACCAGCTCTTTCCCATGACAAACCAAGGCTACAGGCTGGTGGAGCATACGCTTCAGATTGTCCCTGTCTGCATAGGGACCCGGTGTGGAGTAGAGGCACAGTGGGTTGCATCAGGGTTACTTCGTTCTAGAAGACTGCCTGTGTGTTAGGGTCTGTGAATCACTTTTTTCAGCTGCTTTAATACCTGGCAATGCTGGGTTTTTCTGGCCCTATGCACATCACGCCAGAGCCTCGGTCAACTGCCCTGGTGTCCCTTTATTGCTCTGTGGCTGGTGAATTTGAGGAGGGGGTCAGAATAGTTATCTATAACAATTTCAGCAAAGGTTCTGTGGTATTTATCTAGTAACTTCACAAGGCCTTAGCTAAAATGGGAAGAGCTTAAGAGTTTACTGAAAAAATAATATAACTCTAAACCATTCAAAGAAGCACGACTGTTTAGAAGAACAGCATTCTCATGCCACATAGCGCTCTGTGTGAAATAAGTTTATACCCTTCCAACTTGCCATCTGGCAGCAAACAGTAGCTTGGTTTGCATCCCAGCCTGTGTTCTTGCAAGAAAAATTAAATCATATATAATAAAAAGCACTTTTAAAAGACAGCATTTTCAGTAATGTTCAGTGGAACCAATGGACTTAAAAGTGTTTCCAGTTATCTGTCGGAAACTGTTTTGGTAAACAAGTGTCTACTCTCAGTTGTGATGTGCATATGAGTAAAGGGATTTATGTTGTAATCATACACAGTGTTGTTCGTGTGCATATGCACCCTCTGAGTGTTCAGAACATTCAAATCTGCATTTCTGCCTCAACTGCTACAGTGGGAGGAATCAGATTGTGGGGTTTGAACTGGTAATCAAAGTATGGGTGGAAGCGGTTGTATGTTTGGGAGAAAGTGGAGCAAGTGTGCTGTTTTGGGAAGTTAAAGACTGGTTGCAGCGAGATATAATCTGTGGAAGTTCATGTGCCCCAGTCCCCCTAGAACTGCTTGGTCTCTCTGATTCTTGGGCAGGTTGTCTGTGTTGGGTAAGGCATCTCTACAGTTTAAAGCTGCTTCTTTCCTAGTACTGTGATAATACAAGGAAAAGGAAGTCCAGTGGAAGGAAGTAATAACTATTTGTTTAAAATTCTGAGCAAATCAGGCAAAAATCTTTTATGTAGCTGGAGTACGGACAAGTGAGTATTTCAAGGAAAATAAGATAAAATAAATGCTGACAGATCTGTTCTTATTAGGTTTAATATGGGGAAATTAGACTGCCCACTGGATGTGTAATGAATGATTGGTAGAACCTTCTGTCTAGCTGTATACACAGTGTTGCAGAGATTTGATTAAGTTATGTGAAAAATAACAATGGAGGCTCAGCTTTATAAAGAGAATGGCTTGAAATAATTTGTGGAGAAACTGATGCAATTAAAAACACTCTAACTAGTATCCAGAGTCTGTTTGCCTCCTTCCATTAAGGGTGCATCTTCAAGTTTGCATTAATATTCTCTGTGCCTCACCCGTGTCTAGGAACCCTTTCATTTGTCACTCCATGTAAATTTAAATTCTAGCCTCCCAATCAGTGTTTTGAATCACTGGGATATTGAGTAAGTATATAATTCTTAGCTTAGACGCTGAACATCTGTTGCCATTTGTGTCCAATATGTAATTACAGCAGGGGGAGCTGGACAATCGGAGATTAAAAGGATGCTGCTTAATATTCCACCACATGTTTCCACTTAAAAAGAATAACACACTAGAGTACTTTCATAGCAACTCATGGTATATCTGTTTCTCTCACTATCCTTGCTCAGATAAAGCTTCATTTTGTTTCTGTCTGAAATTACTGTAGTCCTTGTGTTTGGACCTGGTATTCTCTTAGACCACATGTGGCCCATGTGGTAGGTGTGTTCTGAAGGGCTCCATTCCTGTTTTTTCCCAAAGAAAATATTGTACCTTGTGGTCTTCCTTTCACTTATGTATAAACATATATTTATATGGAGTAATTTTTACCAAGAGAGCACCAGCCATTTGGGGAGAATGGCCACTAGCACCAGCAGAGCTGGGCAGAGCATGGGGATATGGCAGCCCATTGAGATGGATAACATGATCCTCCCTCAAGCCTTCTGGCTGGGCCATGAAGCGTGCTGGACATCAGACCAGCAAGGAGAGTGTGATACGTTTTTCCCTTTTCTCAAGATTGAACTGTAGAGTTTCCAGTGGCACAACTCAGATGCGTTTATAGGAGAGGGAGAAATAGCAACTGTGGTGCAGTGAAGGCAAGTGTTAGTGAAAGGGCAGAAGGCCAGTGTCTGTGCAGTCATAAAGATGGCTCAGACTTGTCTTACTGCAAAGCAATGTTGCCAGTGTCCTTTGCAATTGTATTTACACAAATGTGTACCTCAGAGCTGATTTGATACATTGAGCTTTAAGAAGGGACTGGAGGGAAAAACTGGTTGCTGTGTGGAGCAAGAGATCATATTCTAGAAGCAGGCAATGGGAGATATTAAGCAGAAGTGGTGCACACTCATGGAGTTTGCCCCAAGTATGTCCTGCTGGAGATGCTGCTGACAGATTGATTGCCTGGGCTAGCTCAGCGAAGCAGTGCTCAGAGTGGTGTAGGGGTATTTGGGTGTGCACCAAAACGCTACCACAGCTCATGCACAGGAGGAAGCTCTGACAGCAATGCTGTCAGGATATTCAGCTCCTCCAGAGGAAGGAAGGAGGGAGGCTGTGGTTTTACGTCACTTCAGGAGATGTGGAGACAAGTGTAATGAGTCCTCCTTTAGGGAATTTGCATGTCTTGATTTTTCTGGGCAGGGTGCCTGCCCACATGGACTGTCTGTGGGTAGGCTGCCAGTGTATGTCCTTCCCACGGTAGCCACGTGAGATGGTGTGAGTGTGGCTTCAGCTGCTGAATAAGGAAATTATGTCTGTTCATTAACTGGAAGAACTTTCCAACCCCTGGAACCCTTTGAGAAATGTGAGTGCAAAGTTGTGTGTGACTGACAAAACAGTTCCTGTATTAGAGTGAAAAATGTTTCACTCATTTTGTACATGAGAGGGGAAACTGATTTTACTGCTGGTAGTAATAGAAAGACACAAGAAGATGTGCCCAGAATATACACACAACTATTCTAAACTAATACAGTTTTCACATTTGTGCTGTTAGCTTCTAGTAATCCTTCTAGTCTTTATTAGAATTCCAAAAATTGCGTGGTGGTTTTTTTTTTGTGGTGTTTTTTGTTTGTTTGATTGATTTTTTTAAGAGGTAATATACTGAAACTTTCATCTCCTCTAATTTTCTTCAGGACAAAACTGCAAAGATTTGTAAAAGATTTTTTTTTTTTTCTGAAGAAAATTAATTTAAAACTTCGTGCCACCTCAAGAGGATTCTGATTTTCCTAAGGGATTTTTCCTAAGGGATTTTTCCTAAGGCTTTGGGACTTGGAAGTATTTACTGAGAGAAATTTACTGAGATGCTGGATTTCAAGATGACACATGTATTGGTTTCAGCCCTTAATGTTACGACATGGTAAGGTGGTCTATCAGACTCACACTCTTAAAAAGTGTTTTGCTCAAACAGAAGGTTCTTTTAGCTTCATAGGGACAATTAAAGAACTATTGACTTGTTTAATTTGAAATATAAACAAACACAGTTATAACTTAAACATCATCAGAACTGCTTTTGGTGTGAAACTAATAATGCTGGTGTGGATTTGGAAGTGCACAATGTTGGGTATTCAAAGATGGTTTCAAGTAATGTCCATTTCTAGCTTAATACTTCCCCTTTCCAGTCTAACTGCATTTTACCCCTTCTCCTAGTGCATCTTTAATCCTGGAAAAAAGCAAATCAAGATAGAAGATACCTGGGCCCAGACTCAAGGCTTGCTGAAAGCAATTGGAAGGAGTCCCCTTGATTTGTGTGTGACCTGCAGCAATCCGTCAGCTTTGTAAGCCCTCCGTGTACCTGCACCCTCCCTGTGCTGCCATTCTCACCCCTGGGTGAGTATTGGCACTAGAGACCTCCCAGCTCTGCAGCTGCTTAGAGTACCATCAGCAAATGCTAAAATGAACAATGGAGACTAAGCTCCATCTGCAACAAGTGTGAGATGGAACAAGTGTGAGGGTAACTTCACGGTAAAGAAGATGACAGGGCTTCCCACAGGCCTTGCCTGTGTGTATGGCTTGACCTGTGGGTTGTAAAACCTCCATCTTTTCTTTTTCTTCCCCAGCTTTCATGGTGGCAATGTGCTACTGTCTGCTCAGATTTTCCTGTCCCTTTCCTTCATCTCCAGACAAGGAGGTAGTCTTCACCTTAGCCCAGAGGACCTGCAGAACCACCTCCAGCAGTGCCTCACCCTTGAGTAGGCTGCTTAGAAAGCTTCAAGGGGTTGAAACGGAAAAATAAGAGTGTATATGGAGCTCAGGTATGTGTCTTACTGCTTTAGTGAAGGGAACATCAGGAAAGCTGCTCCACATTAGCCAAATGTTCTGCTTCCTCATTCCGAGGTAAGCACCAGTCCCTTTGGAAACATGGACCTGAGGCCATGGCCAGGTGGGCTTATTCCTGTGGAGCAATTCTTGCTTGAATTGGTTTGCTGGTTCCAACAAGATGGTATGTGGAGCAGCAAAATGCAGTCATTGAACTTGAAGATGACAGATTATTTACAGAAAATGTGTGGGTGTGTGGACTTTTGTGTTCATCTGTGTTTTTTGTGCTGCCTAAATGCCAGTGGCCATTTAGTAGCATTTCACTACAGCTATAAACTTTGCAATGTTTTTAAACCATCCACAGGAAGAAGCAGGAAGGTTTAAAAGAGAACACATTCATTACCTACATGGTTCTTCATGCGGCTACCATAGCTCATTCTCAAGCAATGTTGAATTTGTATCCATAGTCAATACTGAGAAAAGTATTCTTTTGGTGCAACATTATTGTTTTCATGTTTTTCTGATTGTTCACTTTTGGACTCCTTTTTTCTTTCTAGGGTCTATTTTTCTCCAAGATCTCCAATTCACCTAAATTGCACAGAACTCTGATTGCCTCAAAAATATTTCAGGAGTTTTTCCTGCAAGTTTACATTTTTTAAGGGGTTGTATAATACATTTTTCCATCTTCTGTGGTGTCCTCAGAAAATCACGTCAGAAGAAACATACTTAGCACAGTAGAATTTAATTATGCATTAAAGTGTTTCAGAATCCATGTTAATCTGTGGACCAGAATAATGGTACAAGCATCTTTGCAAAGTTTTGCTGGATTTTGACAAGATGTGTTTCTTAGAGTAGCCTGTGCTACTCCTTTATTTTGGATATGCATGAAATCTTTATTGACGTGATTTCTTGAATCACATTAACTGTCTCTATAAATAAAAAAAAGATAGCATCCAAACTATCTGATTTAATGCATTTACCTCAAAACTCTGAAGAAAAAGTGGTGATTGAAATACACATATGTACTTAAAGAAAAACAGGCATTATTATAGCTTGATTGCCTTTTCTTCTTCCCCTTACTTTAAAGACCTACTTCTTTTAGTGATTTGCAATTTTTTGTTTTAGTGATAGTGATTTGTATTATAGAATCGTTTACTGTCAGTAATGGATTACAGGTACTCATATCCTTTTGGTAATTCTAACTTGAATAAGTCCTTCCAGTGGAAGATCATAAGGAAAAATCAAGTTTGCCTTCTTCTGGCAACACACTAAAAACGCAGTTCCAGTTTTCCATCAATACGTCTGCTCTCACTAGGTGATGGCCCAAGTTTAGTTTAACATTGTGCAGCAAGTTTGTGGCCAAAGGCAGGCTGGGACCCAAAGTTTCAGCTTTCCATGATTCCCACAACCATGAGATTGTCCTGTGGAGGGGTCTAAAAGTCATATAATTGTGCTATTTCACAAACGGGGCAGGCTGTTTCAACAGTGAAATGGGCACTTTTTTTTTTTTTAACGATAATATGGACCCAGTTTCTTAAGTGCAGAATGTATTGTCTGCCCTTCCTTCCTCCTAAACACACTTTTAGAAAGTGATTGCAAATTTTTGCAGAATGCTTATAGTGACAACTGTGGGAAGCCTCCAGCTCTGCAAGAAAATGATTGATGGTTGGTGCTGAACACCTGCATATTGCATCCTTGTTTAAATGCATTCATTTAATCTCAGGGGCATTCATTTAATCTAAACTGCATTTTGCAAACTTGAGCACACTGCTCTTGTTGAAGGGAAGTAGGTTTTTCTGACAGCATCCATTTCTGGGGAATAGTGTATAAAATGGAGTGTGTATTACTAAGCCTGTCTCAGAGTAGAAAGATCTGGGAATTTGCTGAAGATGAGATATACTTCCAAAGTCCTGTTCCTTAAAATGCAGGTAAAAATAGCCAATCTCTTTCCTCACAGCCATCACTTAATTTGTTCTCCCTCAGTGAAAGCTGTTTAGTATTTCTGGGGCTGCAGAAACTGTAACTTGTGTCTCTTTGGAAAAGAGAATTTTATCTCCTGTCTCATTAGCTTCCTTCTAAGTTCATATTTTTTCCCTTGCCAGACAATGTTTGCAAAGCTTCCAATCTCAGAAACTCCTTAGAACTTTTACAATACCATTGCTGTTTTAGTGTGTTTTTCCATTGACTCCACCAAGTTCTGCATCAGGCCAATAATGGCTATTCGTCAGTGTATCCATGAGTTATATTGACTTCTATCATGACAAATTTCATCAGTGTGTTTGCAGTTCCTAAGCTCTTTGGCACAATAAGCATGTTATATAGTTGGCACTGCTTGGAAATTGCAGAGTTTTGTAGTGCTAGGCAAATAATACTACTATTTTCTATCTGCTGATGGAAGACATGAAGTTCTTTTAACAAATCTATATGCTGCTGTTCTGACAAGGGCGTTCGTCTCCCCCCCCACCCCCCGCCAACAAAATGGATTTTCTGACATTTCTGTGACCTCTTAGAGAAAGAATTAGGTGCACAGTTACCAAGCAACAGAAAGTCAGGCAACACACTTTCAAAGCCCTCTAATTGCCCATAATGGTAAGAGCAGCATCCACATTCACAAAAGCTTCATATACTAGATACTTATTCTGCTGCAGGAGCTCATTTACCTTTTATTATCAGTGTGGTGTTAAGCTGTAACCACCAAAGGAGAAGATGGAAGTCTGAAGGGTCTGTGAGACTTGGACCTGCTCTGCATATAGAGGGCCGTAAGGAGCAATTGTCATTTTCGCAATTCATGCCTCACATTTTGTTTATCTAGAATATTTTAAGCACTTAACCCACAAGAGGGAAGGCACATTCATCGCTGCAATATTAAAACCAAAGTGAATGTGAAAAAATAACTTACAAAGTCTTTCAAAGATTTAAATGAGAGACCAAAGAAAGGTTTTAAAGCACAATATATTCTGATAACTTATCCTCTAAGGTTTTAAAATGACATGTTTCATGAGTCACAATGAAATCTCATGGGGGGAGGTAATACATGAATACATGTTTGAGCATTTAAAGGATGTATTTTTTTTCCTCCAGCTTTTACCTGACTGCATGTGAGCCGTCAAACATTTCCCTCCTTGCACGACATATCTGGGACACTGCATGCCACTCCTTTCTGAAGATTTTCCATTGTCCTTGGAGGCTGTAGCAGTCTCCATCTACTCTTCACAACCCACTTTCCTCAGGGGGATTTAAGAAGTGTTTTGCTTCAGGCACTGCATGGCTCCTCAAGGAGACCATCGTGAAGGGACAGTCCCAGTCCTTGCCACTGGGCCTTTTGGCTTCACCTTGTTGTTTCCTGCAGGAGATGGTGTTGGCCGTAGACTGGGGTGAATGATGGTCACTGGCTCCACTCTCTCACTGCTGTGCCTCAGGGAAACCCTTTCAGCCCTGAGTGAGAGAAGTGGTGTGTCTGTGCTCTGAATATCCATGATCTGCTTTTCCCACTCCAGCCAGGGTAGTTCTAGTGTTCAAAAATGGCTTCTCAGCATTTCTGTGTATGCTTTCATTTATTTTCAAGCATGCAGACGTGCTTCTTTAGAAACAAATAAAGCTCTAGAGCTTCATTCTCATGTCATTTACACTGGGGTTAGCTCCGGTGAAGTTAACAGACATATATTGGCATAAATAAAGACAGGGACCAAAAAGCCAAGTTTTTTGGACCAAGATGAAAATCAAAGCATACTCTAAACTTGGCATGGCATTCTGGGCAAGAAAGCACCTTGCACATGAGCCGTCCTTCCAATACTTTTTCCTCTTTTTTTTTCCCCCATTTTTTTTTCCTTCTGGCTGTGCTTCTGTCCTCTAAGCAGAAATGAGGTTTAATGGAATGGTACCATATAGTGGAGATGAAATGGCCAAGGGCTCAGTCGTCCACTCTGTCAAATGCTGTAGCTCCAGTCCAGCAAAGCCCTTAGGCATCTGTCTGTTTTCCGAGAGTTTCACAAAATGATACAGTACTTCTCCTGAGCCATGAATTGCTAAGAAACATGCACAGAGAGTAGGTGGATACTCAGTATTTTGGACTGTTAGAGGGGAAAAAAAGAAGCTGATGATAAAGTATCTACATGTACATAGACATTTGGGCTCTGTTTTTCTATTTAGGACCTTTTTACTTAAATAACTGTGTAATTAACATCATTTCCAGTGGACTTACTTAAAAATTACTATGTAGTTTATTGTATCTGTCTAATTAATTTGTTTCAAAACTGTAATCATTTCCAGTCTGGAAAGGACTTCTTTGGAACCATATTCTGACAATTCAAGAATATTTCTGCTATGTTTTAAATTCTAAGAGTAGGCATTGTTTGGAGACATACAGTCTGGAGGCATGAGAGGAAAGAGAAAATTATTGTGTTTGCCCAGTGCCTAAAATGAAGCTATTTTTTCCCATGTTTGATTAACCTATTTTTAATAGGAATTAATCATACTGTGAATTAGAACTTCCGTAAGGAACTACATGTTAGAAAAGCACAAGTAGTCCTGGCTGAATTTAGATTTTCATTGCTATAGGGTGCCTGAGAGCACATTTATGCTGACTCTTGCAGTTAATGTGGAAATTTAAGCGGTATCCTCTTACAGTTATACTAACTCCTTAAATTTTGCCCACCTTCCTATTATTATAAATTCAAATATACATCAGGACATAAATATCAGGACATAAATATCAAGAGTCCTCTGTGTGATCCAGGTTTACAATTGGGAATAAGATGGGGAAAACAAAGTTGCAGTAGAAGACTGCAGAAAGGTTCCCATCCTAACATATGTTTTATTTGTCCTCATTATTGCAACAGCTGTGGAAGCAAACCTCACTTCCAACATATCATTACTGTACTTTGTGTAATATGATGCTATTGACAATAGTTGTCTCAGCCTTTTGATAGCAGAAAGCTATACAGATGTTATCTAGATACTGTTATCTGCCTTTGTAGGCAGCTTTGTTCATGCTCACATGCATTTCTTCAATACACTATTGAAGGCTTAAGTAAATTCCTGATGATTATTTTGCTATTGACTTCAAAGAGGACAGTAAGAGAGTGAGAGAAAAATATGATACTTAGGTACCCTCATGATAGAATCATAGAATCATAGAATCATTAAGGTTGGAAAAGACCTCAAGGATCATCAAGTCCAACCCAACACCACCTAACTCACTAAACCATGTCCCTAACACTAGTAAGTGCACACACGTGAATGAACAGAGCCTGTTCTGCTCTGATGATACACTAGAGTCAGCAACCCACGCTTGAACCTTGAGTGCCCACTGGAGACACTGAAGAAAACAGCTCAGATCTTGCACTGAAGGAAAGAAACCCTCCTGAATATGAATTCTGAAAAATATTAATCCACTCAGAACAGTTAGCATTCTCTGCATGAGGCCAACAAGGTCTCCAAATTACAATGCTTTTCCCCTATTTAGGGTATCTCGATTCTTGGCTTGGTATTACTCTGGATTAAGGTAAATTGTCTATAGTACTTTTCTGAAAGACACACATCTGAATAGCGGCACTACCAACTGGCTTCTAAAACATCAACTTTTTTCCTTTTCTATTAAAAAACCCCTCATTTTATGTTTGTTTCTTTCACTGTCTACCCAGTACAACACCAAATAATGCCACCATTGCATGACTCTTGTATTAGTATTTCATAAAAGTTTAGTAAGTAGCGTATCTATCACTAATAAGCTTTAAAATTCTCTTATGATACATGGCAGTAAATAAGAAAGAGCATCTTACGTATATACGTACCTCTGGAGAAAGATGCAGTGGCTCTCAGAGTAATTGTGCAGTTATGTTTTCTTTTTGGTGCAAAGATACAGACTAGAAAATAAGGGGTTTTGATTGCAAGTGAAGGGGAGATCAAGAACACAATCTTCATTGCTCATTCTTCTCCCCAACCCAAAGGACGCACACATCCCCATGTGCATCTGTATGTGTTCTCTCCAAAACGTTTGTGCATGTAAAAGCTTTGTAAGTCTAAACCACTACTTTCTCTAAGCATGCTGCAAGGAAGAAGTCCAATATGCGTATAGTTCTGATTTACTTTTTTTCAATGATTGGCATTATAGTGCATAGCAGAATATTAACCACCTGCCATGAATTTTCTTTACTATTATTCCAGCTTTGATAAAGTCTCTGAAAGATTTTCATTTGAACTTTAACCACCCACTCATGTCCCTGGACATCCCCTGTGTAGATTACTTATGCCCAACACTGAGATGAGCAGTGTTGCAACCAGGTCTTAAATGAAGAGTTGTACCTGAACACCACTCACTTACAACAAACCACTTTGGCCCCCATCAGTCAACTACCTTAGAAAAATGCCAGAGGAAGTGATCTCTAGGGAGAAGTCCCCTTTTCTGGTGCACATAATGGAAACGAGAAGTACATAATTTGAAAAGGTGCAAGTTTCTCTATACTGAAATGTCTCACAAAGCAAGGAGTCATGTGCTCCCAGAGCACTTGGTAAATTAGCTAAGTCTGTATGCCAAGCATTCCAGGGACTGAAAATGAGTTGAGGAAAACTGAGATCCCTTTTACATCCTTGATATAATAACATATGTTCACCTTCCATAAGTTAAAAAAAGTCACCTTATAGAGTGAAGAAGGTGGGGAAAGCTAACTTCTAGTCCCTTCCTCCATTTTCTGCAGAGTTAAACACTTCCTTTTCAAGGGGGAACAACGTTTCACTATGACTTCACACTATTTTTAAAGAGAAGTGTGCCAGCCCCACATCTCCTTTGCATCAGAAACACATCTGGGAAGCTTTCTAGCTGTCTCCTACCTTGAGGACTTTCAGCTATTGCCCTGACCTGGAGACCCCACTTTTTGTGTCTTCGGGTGCAAATTCCCATCTCCTGTTCTTTCTACTGATGGCACATCTGGATTCTGGACTAGCAGCTCTCACCATGTCACTCTCTGCAGACTTCTTCTCTAGCTCTCAAAAATGGAAAATTGCTCTGGGATTTTTCCTGGAAGGCACTATGAGTTTGCAAAAATGATGGCTGCAGAGGACATTGACTGAATAGCAAGTCTTGTGAGCTTGCTGCTACTCAAGAAAGACAACTTTAAACCTGTTGTGGAGTGTAACTATAACTGTATTTCATTTATTTCATAAATGCCATGCAATACTATGGGCTTAGATTAGTCAGTAAAGTCAGATGCGGGTGCCGGCTGGGGCTTCTGGCACTTGTTTGTTATGCAAATAGCAAACAGCAGTAGTAACTCACTCATAAAGGTAACAGCAACGTATATCTGCCTCCTTGTTTTGCGCACTCCATCTCCTTGGAGCTGTCTGCACCTTGGGGCTAGTGTCAGTGGAAGACATACTGGTTCCAGCCGTGTATATGTAATACTAAAAAGCCAGGAAGCTGTAGATGGCATCTTCCTCTTCGCTGTCAGACTTTCCTCCTGAATACAGTACCATTCCACAGCAAGACACGGCGTTGTTATCTGGCTTGACATGTGGCAGTGATGCAGCTCTGACTGACTGCTGCTTGATCTTCATCTGTTTGACTCAGAAATTGTTTACCTTTTCAGCCTTCTGAAGTCCAGGTCCTGCCACAGACCATCCTGTGTCTGGTTCTAAGTCCTGAAGGCACAGCTCACGTGAGTAACTTCTGTGCCTGGCTCGTACAGACCTGTTCCTGGAGGTGTGCTCTGGAGCAAAGGGGTTTGAACACTGGTTCAGAGAGGCTGAGACAGCAGGGGACTGGCTGTGGTCCTTACAGCTGTTTCAGTAACTGCTCAAGTGTGCAGAGCTGAGGTTGTCCCTGCAGCTGGTCCTTGTTAGTCTTGTTGGGGCTGGGATGGCTCTGTGGAGCTGGGATGTGTGCTGAGCACAGTGCTAGGCTCTGGGAGGCTTTGTGGAGTTGTCTGGTCCATTCCTCTGGGAGGGGGAGGTTTAATGTGGACTTTTCATGCTTCTTCTGATTTTGATCACCCCAGGTGTCTCAATTTCTGGTGGGGATATAGGTACCGCAGTGGTGAAAGAAAGAGTGGCCTTTAAACACTAACTAATGGACACTATTTTGTGGAAATATTTTTGTTTTAAAAAATAAAAACTGTCTCTTGAGCCAGGATGAGTGAATGTGGACGGACAGATTTTTGTCTTGGAGAGCATCTTTCCATGAAATCTCCATGGCCAAATTATTTTCAGTTTTGGCAGCCAAGAGGTTGGCTCTTCAAAGTCTAGCCCCCTGGAACAGAGATAAAATAGGGGAAAATCTCAAACTCAGGAGCTTTTCTTTTCCCTTCTAATCTTCCCCTTCCCAGGCAGATGTGGTTCTATTTGGCTTTTTCTTTTTTTCTGAAAAACTCTATATGAAAGGAGCTAAGGAACAAACTTTTTGACTTTGACTTGAGTTGTCCTCACTGTCATGGAGAAGCTTTTACATTCTCACCTCAGATCCTTACCAGTCATCTATGTGTATTCCCTGCATGAGATCCCTGTCTGTGAAATGAATTTTCAGGGCATTTGCTCCAGGCCAGGCTTCAAGCCTCACACGCTGTTTCCAAGCTCACCTGGGAAGCAGAGTGGCTGGCCTTGTGAGTAGGGCAGGTTGGCCTTTCTTCACTGTACTGTTTTTTCTAAGGAGAACTGCTCTATACCTTCACGGGTAAAAGGCTGCTGTTCCTCAGAGGTGACCTTCAATGCAGGCTGTGCTTGGGAAGCCCATTTTTGTGCGCAAGCTTTTAGAGAGTGCGAGCTGTCACAGGGTGACCAGATTGCAAACTCCTGAGTGCTACAAATTAGTTTTTAGTACTTCAAACAAACTCTTTAGATGTTTTGCTCAGTTATCTCCATCTCTGAAGTTTTTCTGGAATGTTTTGCCAACAGAAAGCAAGATCCTCTAAATAACCTTTTACCTGTCTTCTGGAAGTCCCTTTAAACAAGAGGCTGGCTGTGAAAGTATAATTTTCAGTGTAAACAGGTTCATTTTCTGGATCCCCTTTTACAGATTTGATACATCTTACTGTCCTATTTACTCACAAATGAGAACAAAGACAAAGCTGATCCTCTTCAGAAGCAACGTGAGTTTCTTTTTCAGGGTTGCAATGACCTGTAAATGCTCAGACTTGATGGAAGATGAGAACATCTCATAGAAAATAAGTTCTATAGCAGCTCTTTGTCCCAAAGGAATGGGTACGGTCTATTATGGCCTGTTCATGGTCTGTACTGGATAAGTGTGTTGGTTTAGGCTCTAGACACCTCATTATCATCTGGTACATAGATTTTCCTATTCCCTAGTCACACTTATGCACCTCAGTGGGAAAGGTAATGGACACCCATGACCTCAGATGAACATGATGATAATGTCTGCTATCCTACCTGAATTAACAACTTTCTCATGTGAAAAAATGCAAATGGCATTTTCCTCCTCATCTCCATTCTACTCTTTCCATGCTTGTATCAGTCCACATCTACCCTTACATGTGGTATATCTGTTCCACACTATTTGACCACCTATCATGCAAAGCTGAAGTCAAAGTTGTGTTGTCTTTGCTAAGGCATTAACTACGTAGCTGGATCCAGCTCCTGATGAGCCATTTCATGTTAACAAAGAAAGATATGTAATGTTTACTCATTCCATTTTCCCCACAATAGGGGAGGTTAGAGCATTGCCACACTTTGCAGTTGACAAGAGAATGCAGGATACTGTGGGAACAGGGGCAGGCATTGTCTTTGTCAACAGACTCCAAACCTGCCCACAGTCCAGTGCGAGCACATCATCTTACATAAAAGGAATACCAAGCCTGAAAAAGTCTGACTAAAGGCAGCTCTTGCAGCCTGCTTTTGCCACAGTGTGCGCTGAGACTTCTCAGCCTGTACAGAGGAAGCTTATAGATCAGGGTATGTGAATACATGATAAAAGCTATGAATGAATAAGGAGGCAGACACATTTATAGTTTCATGGGTCCCTTTTGTTCTGACTCTTTTTTTTTTTTTTTTTTTTTTTTTTTTGAGTGTTTGGTTGAGCAATGCAACTTTTCAAATGTAATTCTTAAAAAGAAATCCTGGAAGATTGAAATCAAATCACATGAATCTTTACTGAGTCCTTTGTACCAGAATTCATTTAGATTCCCCGTTCAGGTCTCAATCACGTGAGCCCCAGGAATGTCAGGGAGCAGTGGCTGCCTTTTCTTTTATCTATTATGCATGAGAAAAAACTGGAATACAGACATTGCTAGAAGGTCATATACTGTTTGCTAGCTACAAATGTTTGAAGGATATTTCTTAGATTTTATTTCTGATTTTGGGGACTGTGGTCACTTAGAGATGTCACTGACAAGCACATAAACTTCATACAGTCATGTGGAAAGACAGTATGAGTCATTGATGGAGACCTGAGTCTGCCACCTTACAGCTGAAGTAATAATTACACCTCTGCAGGGAGTGAAATATACAACTGGCAAATGATCCTATCTCTAAAATGGGCAAAATATTATATTGGCCTACTCGTCTCCTGAAGAATGAGGTTTGGGACATAGTCTTTGTCCTTTGACTGGAAATCATACACAGGCAAGTATAAAGGAATTCCTGCATTTGTCTGGCATTTCTAGTCAATAGTGCTCTCTTCTTCAAGGAGGGGCTGCTGTATCTGCACCTGCCCTGTACACTGACATGGCACGTTGAGCCTTTCATCAGAGGCTACCATATGTTCAGATAGCTTTGCAAGCTGGGTGCAGCTGTGTAACCTATATTCTTCATTGGGACTTCTGGAGCCATTACCATGTCTTTTTCTCACCAGGCATGCTCACGGACTGTGAAATTTTCCACGACTCTGAGTGCACGACACAGCCTGAGCCATGCATGTACACTGTGTCTGTCCAGGGTATCCCAGACTAGAAGAGGGTTAGCTAGTCCACGTCCTGTCAGACCTCTGTCTTCGCATTGACTGTATAGAAGAATCTGTGGAGCAAATGCATGTGCTCCACAAAGCCAATGTTTGCCAGGCTTTTAAGAGCAAAAGTCTAAGGAACTTAGACATCCATGCCCAAATGAAGGTGTGGATGCTTCTAGACTAGGCTGAAAGCATTAGCTGGTTATCAGTGATAGGCAGCCACTCAGCTTTGGCCCTGTATCCAAAGCAGTCAAGTCTGGGCATGAGATTCCTCCCCTTGACAAGAGCAAATATTCACTTCCGGTGTCATACTATAGATAAGATAAATATCTGACAGTGCAATAGTAATTTGTTCCTGTTCTACAGAAATGGATGCTAGTTTTGGTCTCTGTAATAGCTTCTTGCATGAGCATTGTGATGGGTTTGCCCTTGGCTGGGGGCCAAACCACACACCCACTCACACAATTCCACCCCCCACCAAAGGACAGGGGAGAGAATCAAAGGGGTAAAGGAAAAAAAGGACTCGTGGGTTGAGATAGGAACAATTTAATAGCTAAACTACAATAATATTGAAAATAATACTATATACAAATACACAAATACACAAATACACAAATGAGTGATACACAGTGATACTGCCCCCCCCACCCGATGACCAAGACTCAGTACCTGGCTAACGATCCTGGAGCCGGGAGAGTTCCAAAACGGCACTCACAGAACAGAGATAATAGTCCGAGCATCCCTGACCGAGAGCTGACTGTGGTGGGGGGGGGGGGAAGGCCTCAGGAGAGCGACCATCCTGAGTGAGATGACCTGGAGCAAAAGAAATCCGGAACCAAAAGGGCCGATCTTCTAGGGGGTCCTCACCTAGATACTGGGCATGATGTGCATGTTATGGAACAGATTATTGGACACTTTGGGTCTCAATCCCGAACCTAAGATCGAATCCTGGGCTAGTAACTGGGGCTGTGCTCCCTCCCAGCTTCTCCTGCTTGTGGACAGTCAGAGAAGCTGAAAGACCTTGGCAGCTGCATAAACATCACTTGTTATGATATTTCTTCTGAGCACAAATCCAAAACACAGCCTCTTGCTAGCTGTTATGAAGAAAGTTAACCCTGTCTCTGCTTAACCCAGGACAAGCATACACTAACAAGAAGTGAATCAACAGCGAGTACAGGAGCAGAAATTCAAGGCAACGTGGATGAATTCAAAGTAATGCAATTCAAAGGCATACACACGAGAAAGAAACCAGTCTGTGAGATCTGTGGACAAACGGGGTGCAGGTGCTGCACAGACTCTTGTCTCACCCACTAGCACGACTTGGGATGTGTGACATTTGGTCCAGCATCTTAAAGGTCTGATGAAATCTCCTGCTGTCCAACATGAAAAACAAGCGAGGTGTTGACTGTCTACTGAGTGCAGTTTATGGAATGAACAGCAGGTGGGAGAGAAGCAATATGCATACTCTGGTAGACCTCCAGCTAACAATGCTACATCTGAAAATATGTAGCATGCTAGTACTGAAATTCAACCTACTTGGAAACGGGGAGAGGTGAGAAGGAGCAGAGTGGTGGGGTAGAGGGGAATGTGAAATAATGGGATTTGTGTATGCAATTATGTTTCTTTTCAGTCTCTTTGGTCCTTTTTTTTCCCATTCCATACTATATTTCTCTGTTGCCTTACAGTTTTGTCATCCATCAGCATTTCCCAAGCAGTCTGCCTCCAGACGATATCTGCCTACCTTGGTGGCAGACACCTTCCTGACTATTCATCTGTCTCTTGCCTCCAGCCTTTATGTTTTGCCAACCTGTTTATTTCAAATCTTTTTCTCTGTGCCCCATCTTGTTCCTGTCCTTATGCCTACCCATCTATCTCCATTAAAATCAAAATATTGAATATCAATAAAAATAACACAGCGTATTTGAGGAGGAGGTCATTTGTGTGTTGCTTTATAGCTGCCTGTTTATTTGTGGTCAAACACAACGGTCATAAAAGGGCTGTGAATCAAACAAATGACATAAAATGCACACATCAGCAATTAAAATCAGCTGTATTATCTGGGCACCCAGCAGGGCTGCCTAGTTAAGGCCCTGCCAGTGTTTTGATTATTACAACTCTTTACAAGAATTCATGCTGTTCCTCTCTCCTCACCCCCACATCTAATTTTTGACCCTTCTTCTCTTTCTGTATGGTTTTGCTGCTTACCCTGTGTTTTGATTGTGCCCTGCAAGGTATAGCTTCATTGATCTTTCTTTCCCTCCCTCTGAGTCATCGCAATGCAATGCAAAATTGTCTCTCTCTCCTCCCTAAATGCAGGCTGCATTTCTCCACTCTGGGATTCCTGACAGCAACGGCTTTCTACATGCTGTGTCCGTTTCAAACACCTTGTCCTAGTGAAACCCCACCTGTCTCTATCTCTATCCTTTCATTTCCTAGCCCCTCCCTCACTTCCCCCTTGCAGAGGAAGGCATTCTGATCACCTGGGCGCTGCAGGCTGCTGGCAGCGGGTGGGAGGACCCCAGGATTTGTGTGGAGCCTATGGACTGCAGCGACACTTTGCAGGAGCACCAGGTCTGCCAGCCTGGAGCTGTTTGCAGAGAGACTGCATGGAGATGGTGTCTTTCTCTATCACTTTCACACTCACTGCACGCGCTTGCATCCCTCCTTTCAGCGTGCCTCGCACTTCTCCCCTCTGTATTAGACTCCCTCCCACAGGCTCTTCTCCCCTACCTTTTTAGTCTCTGGCTATTGAGCTCTGGCTTTTTACCTCTCTGGCTATTGAGCTCTAGCATGGAAATTCCCTGAAGCACACATGCAACCCACAATGGGGCTGTCCTCTCCATGCCGCAGTGTGTTTTTGGAGCCAGTGTGCCATCTACCACATATCTACCACTAGCAATATATATTGAAAATACTGTGTGATGCACAAATATTGAAAAAACTATATGGTTATTATGTTTGAGTACTCACCTGTCTTCATGTCACTATCATATTCCTTCACTGCAAACATTTAGGCTGCTTTTAATGAAATGGTTTAAGAGTTGAAACTGATCTATGGTAGTATTCAATTTAGTGTTGGGGGTTTATTTGGTGTCTGATCAGTAGATAATCTTCAAAGAAATTTTGTGTTTCCCATTTCATGATGTAGATTTTGTTTTTCTTCGGAAGTCGTGTAAAGGTCCTGGAGAAAAGATTTTCCTGCATTCTCTTTGTGGCCATCTCTGGTCAAGAGTGAATCAGAGGGTGTGATGGTGTTGTTTAACCGCAGGCAGGTAATGCCATTTGAAGCTCTCTAGCATATCCAAAACACCAGCCAAGAGCAGTGGATGTGGTGCAGGCCCTAAAAGAGGCATGGTGCAGCAGCTGGGGGGAACAGTGATCAGATGATCTCTGCTCCCTCTGGCTGCTGAATCCTGCAGTGAGTGTAAAAAATAGACTGTACTGAGAATATACTCAGAATCCATGTTGCCGCCTTCCCACCTGGTGAGAAACTCACTTGCAAGGTGTAGGCATGGGCTATTTTAGATTTTTCAGCTGCTTTATTTCCCCATATTAATCAGAGCCCTCAGTTACCATACATGCAGCCTTAGAAGACAAACTGCTGGTCTTGTAGATAAGGGAATGAGAAGGAGTGAACTTTCAAGATGTTTTGAGAAACTTTGGATGGATGTGGAGGAACTCTGGAGAAAAGCCATCTGCTTCCCAGCAAAACTTTTGTAGTCTATGAGATTTGAGCCTACACTAATACTCCAGAAACACTCATGATCTTTGTTAAATGCAGGCTGTTCCTGCTGGCAGCTCAGTGTAAGGGAGCAATGCACCTACCTATGCCGCCTGCTTGGTGCGTAATTAAGAGATTTTATTTTGTATTTTGCATGACATGCAGATTTTTGCATGAAAGGGTACAAAATAATATATTTTAAGCAGCGAGTTCCAAACTTTCAACTCCTGATACGCCTTGCTTAGGCACAGATCTTACATAGCATACAATTGCAATCTTCTATTAGGAGTTTTAGAATTATCCAAACTAATTAAAGAGGAACACCAAGGGGATTTTTTTTTTTTAATTCTCCTTCCCCTCTCCTACTATCTAACTTGCAAAGAAATAAAATCACTCAGCCAGCTCCACTCCTCTAACTTCACACTTTCTGGAAGTGAGTTCTTCTGCTTATCCAGTGTTGTCCTTCAATTTCCAAACACTTGTGGCTGTCTATGATTCCTGGCCTCACTGGAATCAGTGACAAAATGCTGACTAGCTACAGTGCTGCTGGATCAAATATTGATGGCAAATACTTAGGTTACTTAGATGGTTGGGAAGGTTCCCATGTTCCTGTGCATTATTGTGCATATTTTGTAGACTCACAAACATGTTTTGCTTTAATTTGTGGTATTTGTTTTGTTGTGGTAGTGGACAGTAAATTATGTCCTGAAACTGATGTTTTCAAAGTCCTGAGACCACAGAAGTTTCAGAAATTTCTCTGCATGTTTGTTCAGTGTTTGTTTAGCTTTAAAACTGTTTATATTTGCTCAGTATTGTGTGAAGTCAAACCAAAAGGTTAGTTTGCTTGCTGAGTCACCACTAAACACACAGGGACCTTCCTTAATTTATATCACCTCAAACCATATTTCAGTAATTTATTTTGTTGTCTTCTTCTGCAGTCATTTGGTAAATGAATAGACCCCGTTGAAATAGCAGGCCAAATTAGGTGCATTTCTCTTGAAGGAAAGAGGTTGGTTATCCTGGGTGTGTGATACAAACCTGAACAAGCATTTGTCCTTACACTACTCAGAATAGTTAACTCAGCATTCGATCACAAAGGGGACACGGTAAATGGTATCAGCTGATATGACAAAGCAGCTGCAAGGCCCACCTGGCCAAAAGTGTTTTCCACTCCTTGCAAGTGTGTGAGATGAACACGGCCTCGTACTGGGGCATGTTGGCAGGGTGAGGTATCTGGGGCTGGAAGAAATTTTCTCTTGTTAGCATGCAGTTCTGCTGCTGTAAAATGAAGGAGGAGATGGATGTGGGGGGGTGGAAGAGGGGAGGATGGGGGAAGAGCACCAGCACAGAGGGAGGGATGCTAGGCAATAACAGGAAGAACAATTCCAGGGCTTAATTGAAGTGGCGAGTCCCAGGAAGACGACGAGACGACATCATGGAGGGCTTGTTGCTCTTAATTTGCAAAAGCTTCAGTTCCGTGAGTTAGAAGGGTACCTGCCTGGGGAGGGAGGCAAGGAAATGACACTTGACACGCAGTATCATCAGCATACCAGTTGTGAGACAGGCAGTCAGCAGCAGGGTGCTTTCAAGAAACTTGCCTCTCTTTGCAACCTTAGCAGCCTCATCTATGCACCATTGCAGAGATTGGAGGTACGTGACAACTGTGCTGATGAGGTGATGGTTATGCTGATTGGGAGGTTCAGTGGTGAAATACTGTCAGCGTGCAGGTGGTTGTTGATGCTCCTGGCTGTTTTTTGGGAAGGGGTGCTTTGCTTCCCTTTTAGTTGAAAGAGGTGGCCATATACAAAAGAAATTAAACATCAAAAATGCATGTCAGGAGAATCCTAGATAAGCTAAGAAAAGCCAGGAAATTCAGGGCTGCTTTCAGCTAATGCTATGTTTTTTACCAGCCTGGGAAGAAGAGGGAAAAGGGTAGTCCCAAGGTCACTTCAAATCACAGTCTTTGTGAAGCATTACTACTGTTAGCAGAGTTGAGCCAGCAGAGGAGATTTGCAGAGGTACAGGCCTATAAAAATACATTATTAAAGAAAATCTGAATGAAATAGCAACCAGAATGGAAAATAGCAAATAGTACTTACAGCATGAGAAATTAATTTCAGTTTTATGGAATACAGCTTGGGTATAAAGCATTACATTAAAATTAATAATAGCAGATTATAGTCTCCTCCCCTATCTGTACCACTGCAGACAGTGTGACTGCAAGAGAGCTAAACTGAGCAATTTAGGGATGAGATTGATAATTCATGTGGCAGTTACTGCTGGCTTCCTCCATCCATCACTTCAAAGGTAGCCAGCAAGTACCTCCACTGTCCCCAGAAACAGCCATCCAGACAACTCAGCCTGACACCAAGAATCAAATTGCTGTAGGTGCTGAATGACACCGAGAGGAGCTGTGCTGATGCATGATAGTAGAGCAGATGGAGACACGTTCTTGCCTCAACCTGAACTTCATCTGTCACCACCAGCTTCTGATCTGCTACAATTTTAATGAATTGTTTTCAACAGCTTTAATGTATTCTAATGTCTCTTTAAGATTACTCCAGCTGAACTTTACACATATCTACATAAAACAGAAGTAGCAGCAGAACAGCTAAGATTTTGTCACAATTTTAATTTTAATAGAGTTTTACTAATCCTGCTCTTTTGCTACCGGAGATTTTTGGTACTATGTCCTGTGTGAGAGATACGGATTGCTCTCAGAATTTCCTGGAGAGCATAATTAAAATTGTCAGGGTGGGAGGGGAATGGATGATGTTACCCTGTATGTGGAGGGTAGTAATGAATGTAGATATGGCTTGTTGCTGTGTTTCCTGTGGCTTCGAGTTCAAGAAACAATTACTGTTCCTAAGGTGCAATGATGACAAGGGTAGCATTTTCAGCAGCCTCTGATGGGACATAATTTTTTAGTCAGATGGCAGATTTGAAAAACTTGCCTGAGGTATTTAATATGTTTGAACAATATTGTAAAATACATAGTTTTATATCTAGATTTCGTGATTACTGGCCTGAACTCCAAGCTCATGTGATGTTTCTTGTGAAGGTAATATGCAACACAGATCTGTTTTGCATTATAATACTCTTTGATTTAGCAGTGTGAGCAAACTGCTGCTGTAGGGAACACATGAGCTGAGAAGTTATCTGAGTTTTCTTTATCCAAAAAAGACACCAGGGTTCTTCAAAAGATGATGAACGTTTTGTAGTGAACATTTCATAAGACATGAATGGTATTGACGTTGTGATCTGGAGAGGCAGGTTCACAGTTCTGACTGACATAGGTTAGCGCATGGACATTTCCACTGGAGAAAAGCACAGCAAGGAAGTAACAGTTTTGATAAACATTGGGGGTATTCATGTATCCTGTTAAATGCAAAAGAACATAGGAGACACTTTTACTTTCATCAGCCAGAGCAAAAGGTGCTGCTCAGAACAGGTACAGCAATTCGCTATTCAAAGTTAGTTGCTGTTGCTGTTCTGAGGTCAGAAGTGAGGGTCACTGAGGAATTCACACAGGGACCTCCCAACTTGATATGCTTGATGCTCATGATGGCATCTCATGAGCTCTGAGATAAGTTCTACTGATTTCTTGTCAGTGTGCATTGCCTAAGTACAGTGGCTACAGATGCTAGCAGCGGAGGATGGAGCTTTCATGCTGAGTCAGATAACACTGGGTTCACACCTTGAGGTGTGAGCTGGCTCTGTGCCTTTACGGTCCCATTTTCCTGCCCAGATTCATTGGGTCTCAGTGGATGTCAGCCCAAGGAAGCTCCAAAGAGTTATCTCTAGAAAGCAAGGCAACTCTCTCCTGTCTATGTGTGATGTGCCTGCATAAGGCTTTGTGTCTTTGCATTAGTTCTTGATATGATAAACTCATATTGATCCATTTCAGTCCATGCATTTTGCTTGCTGTGTTCAGTGAATGGTCACCAGATTTCTGAGAATGTATTTAATATCATAAATGAAAATTGTTATTACTGTTAATCAGTAGTCATAACCTATGAATGGACTGCCTGGGAGATCTGAGCTTCAAATGGCTGGACAGCACTGTGTCAAGGAAAAGCATGTGCAATTCAGAATGTTAGCATTGGCTCTATCACTGGCTGTGCAGCTGGGGACATTTTATGCTGGACAATGGCCCTTTCTGGGAGAGGGAAAAGAGAGTTACTTCATCATTCAAGGGCCGCATTCAGTAGCACACAATCCACAGTGAGTCACTGCAAAATGTATGGCAGGACAGGAAATCACAGCTGTTGGGAGTGATTGCCTCCTGTGGAGTTATAAAATGTTCCCCCTGCTGCCAGAAACAGCCACCCCCAAGATGAGCAAGAGGGAATTTTTACCATCTACTTTGTCTAGGTCTGCATGGCTGAAACAAGACCAGTACTTCTAGCCCCTGTAGCTGTACAGAGTTTTTTAAAAAAACAAAACAAAACATGAACAGTATCTGACCGGTGTGGTGACAGCTTCTGTAGGCAGCAATCAGACAGCAGCAGTAGCAATAGCTCTGAGATGTGTGAGTTTCCCAAATTAATCTTTTGGGTCAATTTGAAACCCAAAGTTGAAAAAGGCTAATGTAGCTAATTTCATTGCTAATCAATTTAGCAGAAACATCAAGTTAATACAGTTACACCTTAATCCTAAATCATTTCCCTGGACTTTCCCAAGGGCCTCCAATATACTGTACTTTGATGCTAAAAGCTCTGTTTTTCTCCCCTTCATTTTCAACTTTGAATGTGCAGTTCTGCTGTTTCAGAACAAAACTCTGCAGCATGCAGAACACTGACAAGATAAAGCAGGATAAAATAACTTGAATTTAATACAGTATATATAGTGCAGTGAGTACTACATTATTTCTTTTAATGTTTAATCCCAAAAAGACCCCTCAGCTGAGATTATGTGGTTATTCTCTAGATGGTATTTTGCAGTCTTTCTTCAGACTTCTAGTCTAGTTTTCTGGGCATACACAATTACAGGAGAGCCTTGATTGTAGCGTATAAATGGAGTAAATATATTTGAGGACAGGGGTGGGGATAAATTAATAAATACAGGAAAGTCTACATGAGGGGTAGTGACCAGATGCATTGCCTGGGGCAGTCATCTGTATGTGGAGGGACAGCTGGGAGAATATGAGTCTTTCTCTACCATTCATATATGAAAATGTACAGATCCCCCTTATCTGAAGTACTGGGTGAGTGGGGCTGCCCCAAGTGGTGGAAAACTGCAAGTAATAAGGGTGTGACCTCCAGACCTTCTCTTACTCTGAAGCTCTCCAGCAGAAGTTGTATTAAGAATAAGCCATTCTGGGCCAAGCCACCCCTCCCCCCCCCCCCCATTATGGGGTGACTGTACCCACAGACCAGGGAAATAATACATCCCATAATATTGAACTGACTGTGTCCTGGCTTACACTGCAGGTCCCAGAGCAGATATAGGAGCTGTCAGAAAGGCAGAGACTCATAGCTCAGAAATGAATACAAAGACATGACCTTTTGGATCCATTGTTGTTGAGAAACAAAGGATTTGTTTACCCGTAGTCCTAGGAACTTTTGCCGTTCCTTTAGGGTATGAGCAGAACTGTGTACATGTATTGATTTGTTATCTTCCACATGCTTTTTCAGTGTTATGTAGGAATAGGTAGGGAAAGAGACAAAATTAATTTGCTAGATGTTTATTTTGAAGGAACTGAGATCACCTTCCTATCAGCCTGATAAAATAGCTTATGAATCAAAACCGGAACTTTATAGGGGAGAAACAAGTATGCTGTCCTCCCATATTGCATAGATGGACTAAGACCACAGGAAATGAAGGGCTGAAGAGTGCAATGTGGAATGAAGCAAGAGTTGCAAAGATTGCAGCCTGGGAGTTTTCTCTTTGGATGATCAGAGAGGAACAGGACAGGGTGGTATGCACACACACACTCTGAGCCTTAAATCCTCTCTTTTAATCTTTATCACGTACAACTGTTTCTGGGGAATTAAGGCACTTCATGTAGAGAAGGGTGACATGACACAGAATACCTGTAAGCAGAAGTTGTCATGTTTTTGATCATTTTGCTGCTGTAAAAAACATCCTGATGCATCTTGTCTTTCAAGAATTAACCATAGTTGTGTCTCTCATTCTGTCTAGTTACTTGTTAATGCTTACTTCTCCAGACCTTTTTGTTTTCCAGCTGCTACAGATGGGGTAAGCTGTGGTGCCAGGCAGCCTTTTCATGTTCTGGGCTTTCCTATGTGGAATGAAAGAATATATTGGTCTATAACTGGGAACGCATTACAGTGTTATATGGGAGACAATAGGGTGGGATTGTGAGGATGTGGAGAAGACTGACTTCTTTGCTAAATCTCAGGAAGTTACATTTGCAGAAATAAGCCATTCTGTTGACATGGACTCTGTTTCTTTTCAGTTTCTTTCCTTTACCCAGTAGCTCTGGAGTCTTTAAGAAAACCATCAGAAATCAGTGGGTTCACAAATTCAATAAGCAGGTTTTTTTTTAAATGTGTGAGATGGTGACCAAACTGTGTGCAATTGCGAATGCACCCAAGGAAGCAAGAACACACCTACGACAGAAACCACAGGCACCATCTGTCTTCATTTAGGAAGTACAGTCTTCCCACTTCTTCCTCTTCCCTTTCCATTTCCCTCCTCTTCAGATAGCTTCCAAATATCATACTGTTTATATAAAGCTCCCTGGTTCCACCAGCAGATTTCAGTACAACAACAAAAAAGCCTTATTTCATTATCTGTAATCATTGTTTATGTGAAGATATTCAGCAACTGAAATGTCCACCATTCTCATGCTGTACATTACCTTTTCGCTGATAGGGAAGTGAGCTGGGGGAGACATAGATCACAGACAGTATTGTTTAGACCACTTTTTATTCGTTAAGCTGTTGTTAGCAATAAAACTAAGTTGTTATTGTTAATGGCAAAAAACTATTCACATAGCACATTCACTTTAACAGTTGACTTGCACAAGCACTTATCACACAGCTCCCAGTTGGAGCATCAGCTTTGAGGCCATCTACTCAGGAGTGGTGGGTAGTAGTAGTCCTGGTGATTTTTAGCTAGTTTATTTCAGGAAGCCCCTCAGAGGGTCCTTTCTTTCAACAGGCATATTCATGATCTTGTAGTCTTTGCATATAGCAGCTGCCACACTCTTGGATGTGGTCTGACTTACACAACCTAATGTTTGATGCTGATGTGAGCTTGAACAAATGCAGCAAACTCTCAGTCCTGGATTTATCAGTTCTTGCAGGTTCAAGAGGACCGTTAGCCTCCAGGGCTTATCAGTTCTTTGGAAACTTTCGCTTATTACATTCTCAGCATGTGTTCTTTTTTTTTTTTTTTTTTTTGGTGTGGTGTTTTCTTGCAACTTTTTCCATCCAAATTTATAGGTACCTGTAATACCCACTCACACAAAAAAGGCCTTTATGACACTGAAGTATTACATTGTAAAGTTTAGTCCATATTTTACTAACAGTAAGAAGCAACACATTAATGACATGGAAGTAAAAAGAAACGGTGGTAGTTATTACATTCATCCATCACTTACACCAAACACTGTGCTGCAATAAGGAACATAAGCCGACAAAACATTTCTTCAAGCTGTGTCATGCCAGTTAAGCTTCTGCATGTTAGCACTGCAAGATGCTGACTGACTGCTTTCTGTAAGGGACTGTAATTAGTCCTGGATTAAATGGTCAGACCAAACACATCCTCCATTCTCTCAAGTCTTTCCTCCTTCCTCAAAAGTGAGTCACAGTCAGTACCTTTCTAAAGGCTAAAATATGAGAATTAATGTGAAAAGCCAGACATAACTGAAAACATCTGCCTTCACCTTGATGCTACTCAGATATTGAAAGTTTGAAAAAATTGTGACTGGAAAGAAAAATGTATTTATACTCTGTGAATTATGAAGTGAGTACTGGTGTTGCTGTCCAAACTCAGGAAAGCAAATGGCTCCATTTCACCTGTAAGGCTCCTTCTAATGTGAAACCACTTTTCCAAACATCTTTATCTTGGGGGACTTCCTCAGCAAGAACAGGGAAACTACAGTGCTGCTCATGTTCAAAACCATAAAGAGTGAGAGGAGACCAGCAAGTTGACTTTCCATAGCAGAAACACTGCCACAAGGTCAGAGAAAGTTGTCTGCAGGATGTAGTGACTCTCTGATCTAGACAGGTCAGGCAAGAGAGGAGCAATCCTAAATGACACTAACTGCACCCCAAGCCATCCTCAAGGTGAAAGTGGAAACTGAGGGTGGAGAAAGCATTGGGGTCTTTGTCTGATTTGTCTTGACATCTACAGTAAATGGCACTTGTGCCAGATATCCCTGCAAAGTACATATGCAATGCACTTTCTCTGAGATGGTCCTTGAAAGATAAACTTTGTGTCAGGGTGTGCTTTGGGTTGCAGTACTAGGGAAAGGTGTGCTTGTTTCCATGCTGCTGGGCTTTACACACATCTTGGTAGATGCCAGCAGTCCCATTTCTAGAAGTTTTTGTCTAGGAAGAAAACCAGAGAAGCCAAATGAAGAGACACTGCTGGAATGCTACCAGAAAAAGAGAAGCAGAAGTACACAGTTGTCTACAAAACAGATTAGCCTGCTAGGGGTTCAGCAGAAGGCTGAAGGACCTGGCATTAAAGAAAAGCCACCTATTTAAGAATGGGAAAACATTTCACTACGGCACACATCTGAATAGCTGCTATGTTTTGTGAACACTGAAAGACCAGACATGTATCATGTGTTTTCCCTGAGGTCTGAGTGATTACTCAAACAACAGATGTTTCACTCTCCTTGTTCGTCACTAGGACATCTTGACAGAATGATGGTCTCTGAATCAGTCAGTTCTCTCCTCTGTTACTCTATTTAGTGAGATATGTCCTTCTCTGCAGTTTTAGAGTCAAAACCTATCAAGTGAATATGGAGCTGCCCTTTTATGTTTTTTCCTACAATGTGGGAAATCAGTACACCCATGGGCTGATCTTGAATAGACTGGCTCAGAAGAGAAGGTTTTGCCTATGCATATACATCATGATGCATACACATTGTCTTCTTGCATGTTTGTTAGAACATCCAGAAACTTCAAGTGACATTTATCATCTCCTTGGTAGCGTGGGAACAGAGAAAAGGGCAGAATTAAAAAGGAAAGATTTTCTGGTTTTTGAGTATTTTCTTCTTTCAGAAGAGAGAGAACTAGACGAGCAGGGGTTTTTGTGCCCTTTTCCAGGATCTCATTTTCCAATCAATCTGCGTAAGAGTTGAATGCTCTCTTTTTTCCCGAGACCTACTTTTTAATAATAATTTACATGCTTCTTCGACAAACCATGCCATTATGGATCTTGAGGAAGTCTTGTTCCCTTACAAGCAAGTCCTGTGTTTGTTGACTTTCAGCTTGTGGAGTTGACTCTGTTATTCTGCTAAACTGGTTCTTCCCATTGTTTTTCTAATGAGCAAAGTTCTTTGGCTTCACCAGATTCAATAATTTTTTTAGTGTTTGCCTGTCTCTTCAATTTGAGACCCCTGCTCTTCACAGTTCTTCCACAAGTCTCCCAGTCTTCCAGTCTTCTTAAAGGGAGATCTTGGGGTGCTGTCATATCTTCCCCAACCAGCTCCTCATCTGTAACTAAGACCAGTATTGGTAGGCATGCATGTTCTTTCAGGTACGCTGGGAGGCAATTTACTAGTTGCAAATGCTCTAGTGCTAGTCCCTCCTCAAGGAATCAGTTGCTCTGTGACATCAGCCTCTCCTAGCCTGCTGTTCAGCCAAATTCTCTCTCAAAAAGCCTTTTCCCCTTAATAGAGTCTCACTCCCCACAAGTGTTACCAAAACACAGAGGCACAAAGTGTCTGAAATGTAATTTGCTTTGTCTGGAGAATAACCACATGATATACTTTTATTTTTTCTTTCTTCTTGGTTCCTGAAAGGTGAAACTGAATCACAGAACTGTAGAGGTGTGGCTTGGAAAGGGCCTCTGGAGGTTACCTGGTCCAGCCTCCTGCCCCTGCAGAACAGAATGAACACCAACACTGGGTCAGGGCTGCTGTGGCTTTGCCCAGACAAGTCCTGATGAAGAATCCATACCCTCTCTGGGTGACCCATCCCAGTGTTGCACTATTGTCTTGGTGAGAAGATTTTGGCTATGTCACCTTCGTCAAACCGCTCATCAAATAGTTGTTGACTACTACTGAATCACCCCAGATTCCCCTCCACCAATTTAAACAAGGTCAGTTCCATCAACTGCTGTAGGCCCTGTGCCATCCTCATGTCTTCCACTGAGCTCCCTGTCATTTCACCAAATCATTTCTGAACTGGGGTGCCCAAAGTTTTACACAGTGTTTCAGGTGTGGTTTGAGCACTGCTGAGCAGGAGTCATAACTTCCTTTCATCTGTGGACCAGGTTCCTCCAATGCAGGGAGGTACATGGTTTATTTTGTTTGGGAGGAGACTAACTGCTAACACTCAGCCTGATGTCCACCGTAACACGTAATTTTCATCTGTTGCTGAGCTAGTTGCTTCTCAGTTGATACCGATGCACAGGGTTATTCCATCCCTGACTGCAGAGATTTGTGCTTCTCCCTGTTGAAGCCCAGGTTTCTGGGTTTCTGTTCACCATGACATCAAGTTTCTCCAGGTCCCTTTAATTTCTGCCTTATCCACAGAGCCCTGTTACAGATGGGTTTGACAGAGAGGGGGAAGAGGGAGTGTTCCACATCTGCTAGACTTCCCTCAAGAAAACATGCTCCCTTAGACCAGACTGTTGAAAGTATTTCTGTGCCTGAGAGTTTGTCACTCTGTGCTCGTTGTCTCTTCTGTTCTGTGTGCTGGGCTCCTGGGTGCCACACTCAGGGATGTACACTATGTACGGGCTGAGGGAGCAGATGGCCTTACCAACTGTATTCTCTGTTTGCATCAGCAAAGATGTTAGTACTATCAATAGCTCCCGGGAAACTAAGCCGTTAGTGAGCAAAATGTGGCTTCTCTGTTGTTCTGTGGTACACTTTATTGATCAGATTTCTTCACTAAAGCATTGGTAAAATGTCTAATGGCATGTCTGAGAGCAGGGTGCTTGGTGCCTATAGTCCCTCCTACATTGGACTGAAATGCCCTCTGCAGTCAAAAAATCTAATGTGCTTGTGATGACTGAACATAATCTATAGCAACTCTTCCAAAAATTTTTAGGGTGTGTGTCTTTGTGATTCTAGAAAAAAAATCATGAGCAGTGTTTTTAATGAAGCCTTTATTTGGGATGCAGCATGTGGTATAATAAAGCTGAAAGTAGGGTTTTTTTTCTGGGTCAGCTGTCTGTCATTTCTGCTGGTTTCCATATTGCTGCTGATTCCTGTGAGAATACTGAAATTATAGAAAGTGAGCTATAGGAATAAACAGATCAGTCAGGTTGCTTTAATTAAAGATTCAAGGAGCTTACTTACCAGAGGCCCTGTAACTTTTCGTGATATTGTACTCTGCACTTCATCCCTCTTTTTCTTCCTTTAGTCACTGTGAGTGATCCCCTCCACTCTCTTATCTTCCTCTACTACTGGAAATATACTTTCTCACCCCTCCACTGGTCAATGTAACACACCCATCTAGAAGTCTTCCTCTCAGTTTAAAAGTATCAGTTTCTGTCCAAAACCCTCCCCATCCCCAGCTCTTTCTCCATAGCTCCATTTCCTGGTACATGGTTTGCATGTAAACAATCAATTTTGTCTTTGTTGTTTTGTGGAGTGAAAGTTGTGTGCTTCTACAGAACTGTATTCTGAGGTACAAATCCTGCACAATGGTCTCTGAACAAAGACCTGTATAAAGCTCTGTGAAAAAAGGAGCACCAGAACACAGAAATGTATTTTTTTTTCCCATGGCTCAGCCTTCTGAATGAATAGAAATGAAAGAAAAAATGCCAAAAATAATGAGCACGAAGCTACGGAACTTGATAGTGTTAAAAAAATATCTAAAGGTAGAGTAAAACATGTTTCTCCCTTTTGTTTGCAGCTATTTTACATAGAGAAAACTTGAAATGCCAGGCAGCAATGTCATGGTTGAACACAGAGGAAAACATGGCTTGTTTTTTTCACAGCACTGCCTCATGATCCATTTCTGATAGTGTCAGGAGGTCCAATAGGCTGCAAATTCACGCAGTGACGAACAGCCTGGCAAGCTCCTGCTGCTCTCCCTGTTCTGAAGCAGGAATAGACATAGGTGTATACTTGGAAACACTACACTCCTGTAGTGCCTTTCAAGTTCCTATGCTTGCACCCTGAGAAGCTGTCCTCATGCACCATTTCAGAAGTGGCCTCATGCTGCAGTAGGAAGAAATTCAAGATGATAAAAGAAAGTCCTATAGCAGCAGAATTTGCTCTTTCACAACTGCTGCTGCATCAGGCCTCGATCTTGTAATTTCTATTTAGGAGCAACTGCTGATAAAAGCAAAGGGTTTCTTCACCAGTAAGAACTAAGTGATCTAGTCCACAATAAAACTGATTTGTCTGATTTAGGAGGTACCATGAAGACTATGCAGATAACATGTATAGAGAAACTTGTGCCTGGCATGATTTCCTAAAATCTTACTTTCAGGGAAACAGAGGCTGTAAAAGTGAAGATGAAGATATCTGTGAAGGTTTCTTAAGTGAAACTTAGAACACAGTCTGTACAATTGACTTTATAGGACATTTATATATAAAATATAAAATGGCATATTTTGTTCCAAATGTGATTTGTAAGTGTAACAACGCTCAGTTTGCTAACTCTCATTAGGCCTCTCATTCTTTTGCATCTGCCCGTTGCTGTTTCAATAGATTGTCTAGAGTGAAATTTCAATCATCAAATCTGTCTGAAAGTGCTTAAAAAAGATTAATGGAGTCATTTAGTTGTGTCTAAGAAGCCAACTGCAAATTTCAAAATACTTTTTCTGTTTAGATGCAGATATCAACAGTTTTCCTGAGATCGCCACTAAGTATCATAGAGAAATTGATGCACTAATTCTTATTCCTACAATCAACAGGACTTGAGGATGGTGGTGCTTGTGAAATAGTGTTCAAGAGCCTTAGTTAACATCACAATGGTGTTTTGATGGTAGTGAGGATAATGTCTTCATTGCTTTATTATCACACCCTCTGTATTCTCCTCTTTCAAGTCAGTAGTACATGGGATCCTTAAAAATCCAAAGAAAGAGTTTTCTGTCTCTTTTTTCATATGAGGACAAGTTCTTTCTAGC
The DNA here is from genome assembly GCA_011057875.1 of Pterocles orientalis. Taxonomy (NCBI): domain Eukaryota; kingdom Metazoa; phylum Chordata; class Aves; order Pterocliformes; family Pteroclidae; genus Pterocles; species Pterocles orientalis. Next base: position 201,112 of record WKFP01014874.1, on the reverse strand, counting down.
TAACTGTTGGTTATATCTGTGTTGTTCCTTAATTTTTGACATTGTTCATATCTTGTTTTGAAACTTGTTTTTTTAACACTTAAATCCTAGAACTCCTCCCATTAGTTTCAGTTTTAAGAATATTTAATTGGATGCATTCATTCAATGATATAATCCCTACAGGTTATTGAAGTGGCTGGTATTTTCAAGATAACTGTGAAATGCAAAAGTTTGAAATAATACAACCAGGGCATTTTCTATTTTTTGATGAACAATTTTGTGCATTACCTAGTCCCTCTGGGGGATAGTTTTGAATTCCTTACAATTTTGTTTGAAAAAAAAAAAAGCAGCTTTGGCTGTAGATATTATTTTAAGTGACAGCATTTTCTGTCTTTCTAACAACCCTCCTATTTGCAATTCAGTGATGGTACGGATCATCAGCTTTCACTTTTTGCACAGTAGACTGCAAAACAGCTACTCTGTGTATTGAACAATGAAAATTCAAGGTGGAAATTGTTTTTATAGAGAACTTGATTTTGAGATGCTGTGCCTACCCACCAGAAATTTCTAGTTCCCCTAATAGTTCACAATTCCACTATTTTCCTATTGTGTATCCAGTGGCTACAAATTCCATTTACTGTTTCTTTCTGCAAACACAAAAAGACTTCATCATCCTCTTCCCCATTCACGCACCTCAGGCTTTGTTTTGGTTCTTTTCTTAACTTTCTCAGGAGATACAGTAAGGATCTCAGTGTTCTCATTAATACCCTTTTAATTAAAAAAAAACCCCTTTCATTCACTATGTGAAAAGAGTTTAAAGCATTTACCTGTATACTAAGAGCATTACATGTATTTGAGAGGAATATAAGAATTCAGCAAATTGTGAAGCAAACCATAAATCAAATTCTTACAATCTGTATCCCACCTTATCAATCACTGCTGTGTTTTCTTTTGTTAAGAGGATAATATGTATGACTGTGTACACACACACATATAGAAAATGCCAGGGAGGAGGGGGAAGGGAGGAAAGTAATTTTACTTCAGTCCTGTTCATTCCGAAACACACCTAAATGTCCGTCAGTGACAGGAACAAAGTCAAGGTCAAAGGCAGTGGCCACCATATGGGCCTGAAATAGGACTCCATCACCATTTGCCACCTGTGCTTGTTTCTAAATTCTCACACCAGAATTATTACAGAAAGTAACAGCTTTATGTAAGCAGGGGGTCAGAGATAATATTATTCCCAATAAGAAAGCTGTTGTTTCTTTATCTTGCCATGGCTGGGCAGAAGCAGGAAGCAGAAGGTGGTGCTGATAAATTAGGAGAGTAGATGATTTCTGGGAGAAGTGAGCACCTGGCCCTACTCACTTTGGGGTCCTCCCATTGCTTCATCCTGACAATGCTGAGAGCATAGGAAGAGAAGGCAAGGAGGGTGTTGTCCATTGCTACACCTGCCTGCTGTCAACTGCTAGGACCAGCTGATGAAGGTGACTGTGTGTCTGGACCACTCTCCTTCCCATTCTCGGTCCTGTCTCTCCAGGGCTCAGCCATGGCAGGGAGGTGGTAGTGCGACCAGGCTGGGCTCCTCTAGGCTGAAGTGTTTCTGAGGTGCTTGTAGGCAGGTAGAGGAATTTTGTGAGAAGTGGAAGACAGAAAAAGATAGGCACAACCCTTGGAAATGTCGATAGCTCCCCCTCAACACTTCCCTTTCATCCTGTTTTACCCCCATCACCCAAGTTGCCTCTTTCCCCTCAGTGTCGCCACTCCATTGAATCTTTCTCTGCAACCATTACAAAAAAGGAGTCTTTTCAATGTGAGTTAAATGGACAAAATCATAGAATCATAGAGTGGTTTGGGTTGGAAAGGACCTTAAAGATCATCAAGTTCCAACCCCCTGCCGTGGGCAGGGACACCCTCCACTAGACCAGGTTGCTCAAAGCCTCATCCAGCCTGGCCTTGAACACCTCCAGGGATGGGGTGTCCACAACCTCCCTGGGCAACCTGTTCCAGTGTCTCACCACCCTCACAGTGAAAAACCTTCTTGCGAGTACCTAATCTAAGTCTTTCAGCTTGAAGCTGCTATCGCTCGTCCTGTCACTACACAGTTTTAATAAGGAGTCCCTCCCCATCTCTCCTGTAGGCCCCCTTTAAGTACTGGAAAGCTGCAATAAAGTCTCCCTGGAGCCTTCTCTTCTCCAGGCTGAACAACCCCAATTCTCTCACCTCTCATAGGGGAGGTGCTCCAGCCCTCTTATCATTTTTTGTGTCCCTCCTCTGGACCTGCTCCGACAGATCCGTGTCCTTCCTGTGCTGTTGGTTTGTCCCATGTTTTCATAATAGCACATATCAATGTTGCATATATTACAGAGAAGGCTTGATTTTGGCCTGGCAGGCCAAAAAACTCAAGAAGCCATTTTGAATGAGTCTTTTTGATTTATTTTACCCAGATCACTTATCTGTATTTTAAGCCCCTTTTAGTCACATTGGTTAATGCATTGGAGTACAATTCTTACAGAGTGTACAGACTTTTTTTGCAAATGTCTGTCAGCATTTATTACCAAAAAATTTCCATGTTATCTTGTTCTTGTAACTTCAACTTGTGTAGTAGTCAAATACACTTCAGTACTAATCAAATACAGTCCTAATAAGCATCCCACAAATTCAAATGGAACAATCATGTCCAATCTTTATGCTCTTTCTGAAGAAACAAGCAAATGTCTAAGGCCTCAGTTTCCTCTGCTTGCATATCTGCACTGCAAAATTAAAAAAACAGAACCGATCAAAATGCCCACCAAATTTTGTAGTATTATTTTTCCATTTCTTAATCATCTCTTCACTTGCATTTCCCTTTAAATTGGAGAGGTAGACTGAACAAAGTAGCTCAAAACTAACTCAAATATTGGAAGCCTGCTGTGTCTGTTCTTTTCCTCAAATTAGAGATAAAGTAGCTTTCTCAACAGCTCTACTCACTGCAAAAATTAGCATCAGATATCCCTACAATATGTTTCACTTGATAACGAGCATATCCCATCTGAAGCACAATGCATATTCCCATTCACATTTTCCCAGTTTATATTGATTTATATTATTTTTTTCCTATGCCAGGAATAGCACAGACAAAATGTGAGTATAACTAGTTTAAAAGCCTTTGTGTTACAAGAACGTGTCTGAGAAGGTGGGGTATAACTGTTCAACATGGACCATATTCTGTTCTATAAATCAGCTGCTTCTTTGAAGGGTAGACATGAGGGTCCTGAGGGCACTAAAAGGCCTGAGTGTCCCCAAATGGCATCATCTGGGACCTCTACCCCATGTCCATGGGCATGCAAATCAAAATTAAACCCTACAATGAGGGGATGTAAAAACCTTTCACAATAAGAAGCAAAAGTCATGTCATTTGCTGATAGTGACGTATGCTAATTTTATAACCATCATGAGTTATCGAAGTAGTGCAAACTGCTCTAGTTAAAATATTACCTGTTATTACTACTGTAGCACCCAGAGGCTTAAATCAGTACCCTTCTGGGATACTGCTGACTGTGTGAACACACAGTAGGAGATCAGCTCTGACTCAGAGATGTTATATGCTAAGTAATGAAAGGTTGAGGAAAGGGAAAGTCATCACCTCTACAGGGAAGGAGCACCAAGATATACAAGGTCAAACTGATGCAAGTTAGAATTATTCAGATTGATCTGATCCAGCATTGACATGAGGAAACAGATTAAATGAACTTTTTGTTTCCTTTCAGCCCTCTTTATAACAGTAGGGTTATTCATTTGGGGTTTTTTTTGGTGGATATTTTGTTTGGTTGGGGGTTTTTTTTGGTTTTGGTGTTTTGTGAGGTTCATGTGCCTGGTTGTCTAGGTTAGGGAGTTGGTTGGAGTTTGGAAATGGAGTTATGGGAGAAAATGAGAGAGGATGTGGTACGGTGAAGTCCTTCCTCAGTCCTGAGTGGCTGTACAGTTGGTGAACTTGTCTGTTGCTGGGAGCACAGGAGTGATTTCAGGTCCACAAGATTAAAACAAGTCACTGGGTGAATACAGGAGATTTGTTGATTTTTTTTCAATTTTTTCCTACTCTAAGCAGATTTGGGTTAAGACTGTGTTTGTTCCTGATTTGGCAGAAAACCTAGGCTGACTCTGTCAGCTTTTTCGTGAACACAGTAGAGTCTGTCTGTGACACAGTGCATAAAAACTGAAATGGCAGTAAACTGTGTCACTGTGAGGTTTGAGTCATTTGCTTTCTCTACATGTTCTTGGTTGCAAAGTTGGAGTTAACAATACTCTGCATTGATTCTTCTGAGAGACTCACATCACACAGAAAAATAGGTTACTCAGATCCTTTTACTCTTTAAAATCTCCCACAAAACTCTCACAGGTGTACACACAAATATCTCTGAATGGTGCACACCTACCACATTTTAAAAAGTTTCACTCACCCATCACTCAAATAGTCAAATATTAAATCAGCCGAAGCTTTCTCCTAAAACTTCACTGTTCATTAGTTTCCACTGAAGACCTTCCATTGCTTTGGATCCCTTCCCTGCACTGCCTGGAAAGGTACCTCATCACTCCTGGCCTGGCTCAGAGCAGGAATCACCTGCTAGCACAAGTCAGTCAATAACTTGCTTTTCTAGGGAGGGGTAATGGCAAATGGTTGTGCTAGAGAAGAGGGAGTAGGTGTTCCTACATGTAAACCTCAAAATTTGTCTGTTGCTGCAGCAGGATAAAATTTGAGTCAGCTCTGGTGCTTCAACGGTGGTTCACAAGGCTGTTGTGAACTTAAAATGTTTCTGTTGCCTATGAAGAACGTTCTTTTGTTTCATGGAGAGCAGGAGAAAGAGTAGTGTAGAGAGCTGGTGGTGATGCCTTCTCATGTTCAGGATATAATTTCCCTGCCAAAAAAAGGGTGTTTTTTACAGAAGGAAAAGAAATACAAATAAGTCCCTTTGTAACAGATTTCTGAAGATAAAGCTCTATTTCTCACCTCAGCATGATGTGTCAAACTGAACCTTGTAGAAGGGACAGAAGGGTTGGGGGCATAGCCCCAAGCTGACCTTCCCAAGCCCTGTCACAGTCAGCCTGATCCTACTGGGATACTGCAAGACACAACTAGTTCTTATGTGGCTGTATGTCCTCCTGCTGCCCCATCACCATCCTTGTCACTGAAGGCGGCCTTGGAAAATGTGCCAGCTGATGGAGGAAAGGTCATTTGGTAGGTGTTGCAGAGGAGCTGCTTTACATGCTACTTGGGCTGGAGCTGTCTGAGGCGAGAAGCAAGATATAATTCTCTGCTGCTATTGGTCCTGCATTATTGGATTGATGGAGTGAAAAGGGAGGAGTACGTGGGATCCAGAGCCAGGAGCTGACGGTTCAAAATCATCCCAAAGGCTGCCTTTAGCTTTTGTATGGCCTCTGGCTGCCTGCCATCCTTCTCTTCTTCAGGGAGTGTAGCGATAGGACAAGGAGTAATGATTTTAAGCTGAAGGAGGGTAGATTTAGATTAGATATTAGGAAGAAATTCTTTACTATGAGGGTGGTTAGGCACTGGAACAGGTTGCCCAGGGAAGCTGTGGATGCCCCGTCCCTGGAGGTGTTCAAGGCCAGGCTGGATGAGGCTTTGAGCAACCTGGTCTCGTGGGAGGTGTCCCTGCCCGTGGCAGGGTGGCTGGAACTGGATGATCTTTAAGGTCTCTTCCAACCCAAACCATTCTATGATTCTATGATTCACCAGGGCTCTGATGGTTGTTTTCAGTAACATATCTCTTTCCCTTAGGTCTCTCCTGACCCCAAAACCCAGTCACAGCTCAATCTGTAAACCTCAGGCTTTTTGTCTTTTTTTTAGGAGTCCTGCATTTTCTAATGACAAGAGAAAGCTCTGTTGGCTTGGTGGATTCACAGCCTGAGTTACTGCCATCACATGGGCCTGTGCTTTCCATGAGCACCAAATTCACTTTACAAAGAGCCAACAAATTTTATGAGAAAAGACAATCTTTTCTTAGGTGCGCCGATATACAGAAATGGTTATTTCGCATCTGGGATCTTTCTATATGGAAAGTATATATAATTTTATAGCTCATCAACTTTAAGAGGTGCCCACAAATGCTGAAAATAGGACCATAAATTTGTAGGAGACAAAACATTTTCATAGAAAAAGAAAATTCCAACAAAATAAACAAGATCTGGGGTGTTCTGGCATCTGTTAGAAAAAGATATTAAAAAACCCAGTCCTGCCTTTTATTTTATGACTATGTATAAGAAACCTGAAAAATTCCCAACTTCCAGTAAAAGATTAAAGATTAAAGATACACTTCTCATTTCGTAGAAAACTGGTCTGTTAAATCTGAAATTTAAATCATAGTGTTTGATTATCAGTGCTCACCAAGAGGATTACAGAACAGTCATTAAATCTTATTACAAAGCGAAGTGCAGAAAGTAATTGCACATATTTGTAAGTAGCTTAGAATTGATTAAAAATGCATAAAGAAAAACTGCAAAATTTTCTGCAGGCTCAAGCCTGCTAACCCCTCTGGGTAAACACAGATCAGCTCATCCCTCTAGTAACCTTCTCTGTTTCCTCCTGGTGTGGGAAGAGGAGGATTTCTTCCCATTTTAAGGACAACAACACTGTACGTGTGATCATTTGAATTGCTGTGAGCTGTAGGAGATAGGGAAGGCCTGCATTCACGTTAAAGTTAGGAAGCTTTAGGAGAAGTTTAATTTAAGCTGCTCCTCGGGCTAAGCCTTTCCTTCCCCACCCCCATCCTCCACCAAAGGCTGCGTTAAGGCTCATTTTCAAAGCAATGTATGGGGAATTAAGTGCTCCGGTTTTGTGGTTGTTAATGTGATTTTGTGAGCAAATACCCTCTACTCCAGTACCATGCTGAAGCTGTGCTCCACTGTGAGGTTTTATGTATTCTGGTCACGCAAAGGCGCTGTGTCAAAGCAAGGTAAATTTAGAATCATATTAACTCTGGGTAAGATACAGGCACATGAGGCTTTTTGCTGTTTGTTTGAGCTGGTGAGTGAGGCAGACTTGCTCAGAGATTGAGCAAAAGGTAGGGCTGGGTGAGGTAAGTGCAATTGCCCTTTGGATGCCACACAAACTAGCTTAAACAACTTTCCTCGCTCCATTTTGCTCGGCTGTGCAATGATGTGCTCCCCAACAAGTCAGCCTTTGCCTGAACTGAGACAAATTTCGTACATAACACAATGCAAAGAGTAGTATGATCCTATACAGTCCTGGTCTCAGTATGCAACTTGTTATTTTTAACTTTGTTACTTGCATGTCTCTTCTGGCAGTGTTCAGGATGTTCCTGAGATGCTGCATTGTGTCATGGTTTCCTTTTCCTCTTGGATTCACTTTTTTCTCTCCATAAGAGTTGGCAGGTGGTGTTTAGGAGGAGATGGAGGTTTTCTTTACTTTATGCTTTTTTCTTTCTTTTTATAAACAGTGCTTTCACTGGTGTAAATCATACAAACTTCTTATTTTTCACTTTCAGCCCATACTTTTCAAGGAGATAACAGGGCCAGTGCACAGGAAGAGGAAGGATGTAACTTCTCCATTATCACTCTCTTACTATCCAGTGGCTGGACACAGACAGAGCTGGGGCTGGTGTCTCTGGGAATGAGGCAGGGAGAGGCATGGCCTTGAACATGGTATGCAACCACAAGGCAACCTGCAGTGCTGTTTCTCTAGGGCCACAATTCCCAGAGCCAAGGCAGCTGAGTTGTGCACTGCTGTGCCCATTTCTGGCGGTGTGGTAAGGAAGGCATGTCGGTTTTCTAATTACCGGTCCCATATTGACAAATGTACAACATTTCATCTTATTTTCCTGTCTTAACTCTGACAGTGATGTGAGAACAGAACTGGAGAGATTACAAAAGATTTTGCTGTTCTGTATTCATTTAGAGCATCTATAAGGGCTTTTGAATAATCTTTATTTGCAACTGGGAGAAAAATTCACATTTTGTCAACTTATCTTCAACTAATTTCATGGGACTAGACCTGGGTAGCTGTCCTTCAAATTAATACAAATTTAAGAACTAAAGCACTACATAATGAGTTGTGAATATATCTCTCAGAGTTTACTATTGATTTACTGTCCTAACATTTCTGAGAATTACCCACTGCATAATCTATAGAACCAAATTATTTCTTTGCGAGGTTGCTGCTATCTCTTAAGGTTTTATCTAAAGCCTTGAGAAGTGTCATTTTTTCTCAAAGTCACATAAGAATCTTAGTTTTCTTTCTGCAGCAAGAAAGTTTCTTGCTACAAGGAGTGTGGAGAAAAGCTTGCAGATGTGAATGTCAGGAAGCAGCGAGGGTGTAAGGACCAGGGATCTGGGCATGGAGATGACCCTAGCACTCGTCGTGCCTTGCCAGCAGGCACTATCCTGAGTACAGTGGGCAGACCCAGAAGGTGTTGGGGTCCATCAGCCCCCGACAGGGTGAGGGGGTGAGCCAGGGCCAGGAAGCATCCAGGGGGTCCAGGAGCTAAAGAAGATGGGGCTGGAGACAAGGCCCTGACAGGCCTAGGGGACAGGGTCAAAGGCAGGTACAGGGACAGGCTGCAGTGTATGTCTGAGGAGTCTATCCAAAAGATGAGCTATCACAGTGTAGGGCTGAGGTCCATCCAAGCAGCAGGGACAGAGGCAGGCCTGGGGACCTGCTATGATGTAGCTGGGGCAGGGACTCCTGGCCCAAGGCTGAGCAGAACCTGGGCCCATGGGCGGTAGTGGGGTTCCTAAGTGAACCTGGTCAGGGACATTAAGGACTATTAGTGCATTTAGGTCTCACACTGAACCCACCAAAGGCAACAACAATCAGAATATAAACTGAATACAAAGGTGATTTTTTGAATTCATGATTTTTCAGCAAGTTTCATTGGTAGGGAAAAGACAAGGTTACTTCCTGAACCATGGTATGTTGAAGGCTGCAGCAGAACATGCTCATTGTGTGCTTTCGTTGCATATGCTTTGCCTTTTTTGTATAACGTAAGCTTCAGTATTGGTGACTCCTGAAACCAGATTACTGTGCTAGACAAGCCTTTGGTCTGACCCAGTGTGTCCATTCAAATATCCTTATGTCCCTCTGGGGCAATATTTGCAAGTGGCCTGAAAATACTAAATGCATTAAAATAAAGGAAAAGTCATCCATTGAATTTCCTTTGCAGACTATTTACACCAAGCAGTGTCAGGATCAGTGATTTTTTACTGAGCTTTCACCACCCTGGTCTGTGAGAGATGCTCAAGTTCCCTGTGAAGAACTGGCAGTGGAGTTCAGCCCACAGAGCTCTTCTGCCCTGGAGGCCTGGGGGCTTAAATGTCCATTGACAAGACATTCACATGGTCCCAAAGTCTTTCTGTTTCCTGTGCTCATGTAGCTGTAGGAGTACATGGGCACTGTGGGAAGTTGGTGAGTGTAATCTCCCCAAAGTCTGTCTTTGGGGAGATTACACTAGTGGAAGCAGCCTAGTAATGTGGACAGAACAGTGGATTCTGATCTCGCTCGTCCGGCTTGATGTCTGCTATTGATTACACACACCTATGTACACAGCTGTGCAATATACATTCACTCTGATCTCCCCTGTTGCAAGCACCTCAGGCACATGGGTCCCTTTGACTGTGGTCTGACTCCACTTGGTGGCACTTTGACAGCACAAATATACAGTAGACAATCCTTCACTCAGGAAAATAGTCAGAAAAGGAGTATAGTAAGAAGACAGAACAGATGACACTGATCAGGTGCAGGGCATTGACAGGCAAGCATACTGATCAGCAGCCAGTTTACACATGATTGACCATTTTATGACCTCAGCCCTCTGTTTTCCCATGATTGTTCCACCCCAAAATTTATTGATCCCTCCCTTTCCCTTCCTTTGGTTTCTCCCCTAAACTCCCCATAATAAGTCTTGTGTAATAACAAGATGCTCTTCCCCGGCATCGCACAATAAGTCCCATACCCTTCTATAAGGTAGACTCATCCTCATGGGTGTCACTCCTGAGACCACAGGACTGATGGCTCTCCTGTGTTAGCTCAGGCTGGGTCAGGTCAGGGGGCTCTGTTGGCTCTGACAAGGCTATTTGGGTTCGTATAGCTCCCCTTCTTCCTTGGTGCTCCTTTTGGTTTATGGAGAGGAGTCTTTAATTGCGTAACCTAATACACAGAGCAGAGACTCTTCTATATTTTCATGCAGAGGGTGGTGAGGCACTGGAACAGGTTGCCCAGAGAAGCTGTGGATGCCCCATCCCTGGATGTGTTCAAGGCCAGGCTAGATGGGGCCCTGGGCAGCCTGCTCTAGTGGTTGGCAACGCTGCCCACAGCAGGGGGGTTGAAACTAGATGATCGTTGAGGTCCTTTTCAACCCAGGCCATTCTATGATTCTATGATTCTGTGATTCTATGATTCTATATCCCCCTTCTCCCCTGATAAAGGTTTAAAACAATTATTCTTGTCCTGAAAAGAAAAAAATTAGCTTTCTGTTTTTCTAGCTCATCAGTGTTTAAAATGATGTGGTACGTTTAAAGCAGCAGTGGACCACCGTGTCATTGGAATGAGTGGGTAATTTAAGTTACATTCAGTATTATTTCCCTTTTCTTGGAAAACAACAACAAAAATTGGTTAGTTCATCCTGTCATTGGGGGGATTGTATCCTGTGGCGATGCCACTAGACACGTTCGTATTACACAAGGGATAGACTGGATCTCTTTTCTTTGTTCGTTTTCCAGTTGAGAGCCTGTTGACTTTCAACAGTCTGTTGAGCCAAGTTATGAAGAAGCTCTTGTTGATCTTAATCATGGAATAATGACTCTATACTTGGGTTTGAGCACTAAGTTGAGATATCAATACTCTTCAACTTGTGGGCCAGGAACTGTAATTTAGGATTGGTCAGTGTGAGTATAATGGCACAAATAATGGTACAAGAGAGAGATGAAGGTTTCCCTAGGCACTCAGTCCCTGTAAATGAATAGAATAACATTCAGCTCAAGTCTGTATCATGAACCAGATGCAGGAAGGTCTTGTGAGTTTCTCACCCATGTCAGACAAAGATACACCTAGAACAACTCTTTTCTGAGCCTGGGACTTCTGACCAGAAGCCTTGTAGAAAGCTCAGCCCCTTTTTTCCAGCTTCTGGGCCAGCCTGTGCCATCCCATCACAAACCGTAGCCTTCTGTAAGGGTGCTGACCTTCCTATTGGTTCCTTCTTTTGAGACATCTTGTTTTAAAAAAGTGAACGTCTTCCAGATATGGGAGAGCTGCATCTGTCTGAGTGAGTTTCTAGGTATTGACTTGCAGCTGCCACACTGGCTTTGAGATTTGTCAATATGTTTCTATGCATATGATTCAGTGTGATCCTGAATCTAGCCCTTTGCTGGTAAGAGGTATTCCTTCTTACTGTTTTCACTGCTCTTCATTTTTCTAAACGTACTTATACTGTCATTTGTCTATCAAGAGCCAAGGAGAATGGAGGAAAATGGCAGTTTGTTTAATCACTGCCTGGAGAAAACTGTAAGCTGATCCCAGTATAAACGAGCAGGCATGAGAATTTGCCTTAATGGTTTTCAGTCCCTTTGGTAATGCAGAAATTTTGATTTTTGCCAAGTATTTTTTTTTACTTAGTGTTTTTAGGTAATCACAATTTAGATGGCTTGTGTTCTTGGATTTTTCTTTTTTTCTCCTTCCCAGGAGGTAAAACCCATAAAATCCTCCCCTATTGAATTCAATGGCAAAACTCTCACTGAATTCAGGATTTTACTCTGCCAAATGATTTCTTGCAAATAAGGTATTTAGATACTGCACTCTAGAGTGATATTCATAAATTTAATGCTGTTTGCTCCAAATAAAAATTATTGTATATTAGTGAGCCTCTGTGTGAGGAGGTCCCGACTGAAACACTTAATGCTCCCACCAAAATCCATAAGACAGCAGTGAACTCAGATGCCCTGACTGCTTTACACAGAGCAAATAACACCATCAGTGATTTGAAAAGGAGAACAAACAAAAAAACACAAATGAGAGAGCTTGCCTTCCTGCCTGGACAGATTGGACAGATTCAGCTACATTACACTTGTACAAATCTCAGCCAGACAGTGGTGCCAGACGTAGACTTGTGAATCTGTGGGAGCCTTTCACATCCCAGGTAGCCTTAATTAGGTACTGACACTGCAGTCATATCTGCATGGGGCATGCTTTGTATTTAACTCAGGGACTTTTCCAGTACTGGGCTCACCATGCTTGTTCAGACCTTTCAGCTTGCTTTCTGGCCCCAGGCTGAAGATCCTCCAGGTCACCTAAGGCCACTCCTGCACGAGGTCATCTGAAAGGACATGACTTGTTCTCTGGCAGTGGAAAGTTCAGGTGACAGTGTGTGGCGGGGACTGTCCTTTTTGGCAAGGCTCCTTTTGGATGCAAATGCTCATATATTGTATCGGAGCAAGTTTACCTACACTGGAAAAAGTAATTTAAGAAGGAAGCAGTTATTTTGTGCTTAAGAGAATTCCCAGGATCTTCCACTGCCACAGCGGTTGCTGTTTATGTGTATTCTGGGTGACATTATACAGAAAAGGATGCATGGGCTATAGTGACACTGATTAAAAGGAGCTTCTTTAAATTTGAAGAGATTAGGCACATTTCGTCTTTGTATGTCTGTCTTCCATACGGACTAGTTAGTGTACATAGGGAAATGAACAATGAGAGAGAAAGATATGGAGAGAAATCTCTGATATGACTTAACCTTTAAAAGATGACTACTGAGTTTGAATATCTCCGTGGCTGCATGCCTCTATGGACAACACTCAATGCATCCTGAAAATTGTTCCTCTTTAAGGTGTCTCCTGGTAGATATCCAGAAGGAAAAGGCACACAAAATCATAGGTCATGTATCCAAGTATCAGGAACTGCAATTATAAAGATGCGCATTTTCACATATGCCTACATACACATATATAGGTCTGACTGCGGATCTAACTGTAATGCAAACAAGTAAATTCTAGCTGTTGTTAAACTGTATGCCAAACCATATAAAATGTGCCTAATTATGCTACATAAGCTCTAAAAATAAAATATTAAGGTAAAATAATACTGTACTCTTTATACAAGTACTTCAAATGGAATACATAATACAAGATATTGATTCAAGAGGGTTGCCGTATTGAAAATCAAATGAATTTTTGCCATTGCTGAGAGCACACAAGCCCAATGTAATCAGCCTGTTCAACTAATCATTACAGCAAAACTGTTTGTGGCACTCCACTTAAGTCTGTCAGGAATTCCATTAAAAAACTTACTTTTCAGGCATTTATATTTTTGGCCATAAAAAGTTTATCCAATGTGAGATTGAAAATACATATACAGACATGAAGGAAGAGAACTCCCCCACCCCTCCACCCAAGCTGCTTTTGAAAGGTCTGATCCTGGGTCACCAAAGCCAGGAAGAATTTTGCCTTTTATGCCAGTAAAGTAGGATTGGGATTAAAGGGTCTTTTGATAAATTGCAGTTAACAGGAGTTTTGCTTTTGACCTTAGCTGAGCTTAGGTTCTTTGACATGTTTTAATCACCAGTGTGTGAGGAACACTCAGATTTTTTTTTTTTTCCCCTCAAATCATAGTTTCCTCTCTGGTACAGTCATTGGAAAAAGTTTTTCTGATATGACACTTTACTAAAGTGCCTGACCAATACTGATGCCCGGATTTCAAGTCCAGTACAAGCTGTTTCCTTCTGTGCCAAAATCGAGTTTTCCTACTATAGTGCTTATGTTGAAAGCTGTCTCCAAAGGCAGTAGACTCCAGGACAGTGGAGTAATGCATTATTTTGAACACTCCCGCCTACCTGCAGTGTAACATTTACAAGATTTGACACTCAGCTGGACCAGATCCTGAGCAACCTGACCTGATACTGATGTTGGAACTGCCTTGCAGGGATGGAGGTTGGACCAGGTACCTCCTGTGGTCCCTTCCCACTTCCGTTAGTCTGTGGCTCTGGGGAGTTATGTGTGATTCTGTAATGTCTGCTGACACAGAGGGCTAGTCAGATTCCAGTTTAGGGTCAGCTATAAGTATAAAACTTTCTGTTGCTTTAGGACACTTGGAGTCACAGTTTGCTTTGGTCCATTATGGATGTTTTGATTAGGCTTGCTGGAGAAACATCTTGGATTGCTCTTCCATCTCCAAAGAGAGGGATCTATCTGACAAACTGTGGATTCAAATGATTCAACTTTATTTACACAAAGATTAACTTGAATTAAAGTGTAGAAGTGTTTCTGAAAATTTTACCCTGTAGAGTTATGTTAGCAGTAGCACCAGAATTGTGTTTCCTTTCATTTTCTCTGTAACACCAAGCTGGTGAAGTTGCACTGGTGTAGTTGGGATTATTCATAAGTACTTTTTTAGATTTCTTGATGACTAAGAAATAGCATGGTAGCTAGAAGAAAATAATCAAAATTAAGGGACATGTGAGCAAAGTATAACAAAATGCCATAAACCATACTAGATCTTAATAAGATACTAATTTACTTTTTACAGCCACATATCATAAATCACACCAGTTTCTTTGTTCAACTGAAAGCAAAACTATCAATGTGATGAAAGAAAAATCAGTTGCCAAGTATAAGTAATGAGTATTTTTGGAAGTTGGCAAGCTCTCTGAGAGGTGGGGAATATAACTCTGGGAATAATTTGAAGTATAACGACTTGTTGAACACTATGACTTCACTTCCGTTCCTAAAATGGGGCAGCAAGCTTGCATTCGAGTTATGACAGATATTATACATCGGAGTGAGAAGATTAAAATGAATATACATAATGAAATATCTTTAAAAGTTTACCTATGGTATAAGAACTAAATAAAAAATGTATTCAAATTTATGGAACCCATCTCTAGATTTTTTTCTTTTTATATTTAATTGTTTACTGTCTCAGGAAGTTTCCAGCACACAGACAAATATGTAAAGGAGAAGCCTTTCTGAAATGTCACATGATCCTTTCCTCCTTGTTCACTTACATTCAAGCATGTCTGATCCTTCAGTTACTGCTAGCTCCTAACCACCTCATCTACCTTTAAAATACTTGCTGCCATCTTTGCTGGCATGATTTCAGTGACTGCTGTATGCCTGCGTTAGATTTGATGCTATCGTTTGGTCAGTGTTGAGGTAATTTCTAACCTTGGAAAAGAGGGTTGTTTAGAATGCAAAAAAAAGCTGTTCTATTGTGTGGATTTTTAAATAAATAAATAAACAGTGGCTTCTGTGCTCAGCCACTTCGCAGTCTTACACCTTCCTCCTGAGTCAGCTACTGTGCTTGTTTGCTCCATCATTATCCTGGCTGAAAAATGTCAGAGTGATGGAGTACCTATGAGCAGCTTCCCAGAGAAAAAATAACAGGATTTGCTGAGCGAGCAGGAGATGTGTTCCACAGAGAATCCTAATATCTGATGGCAAATCCAGGACAGAAGCAGAACCCCTTGCAAAGAGGCTAACAGATGATGGAAACACAATTGTCACAGAAGCTAAGGAGCAGTACTGCTTCTTAGAGTTGTGGGGGTTTTTTTTTCTGATGGTTGTGGCAAGGCCCACATATGTGTGTGTGTGTGTATATGTATATATATATAATGTATGCATATATATTTATAAGAAGAAAATATATTTCTACACATATACACACATACATATTTATAAGAAAACCACATCTTCAAAACGTGAGAAAAATTATAAGGCCCTGAAGTCAAACCTACAAACCTTAAGGGATGTCAGAATTAAGATCTACTTGTTCATGTTTTAAATTAGGTTTGCCTCTGTGTGTGGAATGGTATAATCTTTAATTATGTGACTGTATACTGATTTTTCATAGGCAGGCTGTGCCCTTCAGCAGATGTAAGAGGTAGAATCCTTAGAATGGGGTGAAATTTTTTCTGGTTTGGCTGATTTTAGTGACATTTTCTAACTGTATTGCTGAACAATACTTAGCATTTGAAAAACAAAATAACCTTACAAAATTATATTTCCCCTCCTCAGCCCACCTCTGCCTTTCTCATACACAAGTGGGTCAGTAGCAGGATTGGGATCTATAAATCAACAGTGTGGTCTTCTTTCAGTGGTGGGCTACAAGCGCTAGGTGTAGCTGATGCAAGGAGAGCCTGGAGACACACGCTTTGCCATAGACATTGAGTAGACAAGAAGGGAGGTGTAGATCTCCAGGTCTCCACCAGGAATTATGCTGTAGTGGCCATCAGCTTCAAGACTTGTCCTAAACACCATCTCTCCACTCTTTTTCTTCCCTTCCCAAGTCTTACCCAACTCGAGGCTTGTGGCTGTTCCTATTTCTAACTATTTCTTTGTTTCCACCCTCCATCTCCAGAGAGGTCTCATTACCTGACATTGAATTTGGTATATTTTCCTTTCCTCAAGCCTGTGAGAGCCCAAACAAGTAAAGTTTTGAGAACAGAATAGAGATATTCCCCCTGTCTTCTGTTCCCATTTCTAGTATCTCAGTACTAGGGCTAGTAATTGTAGGAGGAAATTCCATTCAGCACCTCTATCCCTACTGTGCCATTTGTTCAGTGGCAGTGCAAGCATTTATTCTACTTGGCATCAGAAACCTGCAAAGAGATGGAGTAAGCTCAGCTCATATGTGGTAGTTGCCCAAATGTAACATGGAACATGTCACTCTGCATTAGGTAATTGAAATATTCCTTTTTCTGTTGGATTTAACCTTTAGCCAGACACAACCCCACAGCACATCACTGGGGCTAGAACTAGTCTACCTTCCTCTACCTCACCATCATAATTCAAGTTCCTGGGTTTCAATACAAGAATACTTAGTATTTCCAGAGTAAATGATTATGAGGTTTTTTTTATAGATGGTTGGTTGCATTTTGCTAAGAAATGTCTGAAATGCTTTAGCTGAAATCTCTTGATAGGCACATCCTCAGTGAAATACCCTGTGAAGGCTGTAGCTTGGTCATTACAGTTCAGTAACATCAAAAGCAGCTGAAAGTGGGGGATTTAGAATGGAAAGTGTTGGGAAATCTTCATTACCTCTAATGCTGCATTACCGCTGCATTACCAGCCCAGTGTGTTCATGCCCTCAGACATCCCTTTCAATGATCAAGAGGGGAGTTAAGATTTGTGCTCCGCATTACTTTAAAAAAGTAAAACAAAACCATTTCCTGTCCTCAAGCTCATCTGAAATGAAGAAGAGAAGGTGTTCTCATGTGTATTGCTTGATTTCTTGCATATTAGTCTCTCTGTGGAAATTGTCTCTTTTTACTGATTATTGTTATGTTCCACTGATGGCAAAACTGCCCAAATCATTTGTGGAGGTGGAGAAATTAATTATTTTTGCTCAGGTCTGAGAACATCAAAAAGGGAAACTTGAAACCTTTGTTCTGTGCAGTTTTATTCCACTCAGCTCTGAAGAATACAGAATGATGTCGTTCACTGGAGAGAGATGTACTGTATTATTTCAGAGGTTTATTGTTACCAGCATAATTTGGGAATGTGCTTTGCTCCCTATGGAAAAAACCCTGATTCACAGTGTACTGTACTTTCTCTTCTGATGTGCTCGGTCCTGCTGGATGCAAGTGGGCATTCATTCTCCTCCAAAGTGGATAAAAATTATCCAGTGGATGTCTCCTGGTCACACACCGATCTTGTTTCTCCCACAGTGGAACCCACAAATAGCTATAGCAATGTCTCCCATCTCCTGTTTCTCTCTGTTTTCCATGATACTAGGAATTGTGCAGGTGGAAGAGGTGTGGCTAGCAAGCTTGGGGTTGAAAGGTTACACAAAGCAGGGTGTTTGAACTGCCTTCCTCCATCCTAAACCCTTCACGGGCACAAACTGGCATAACAAACCTTTTTTCCATAGGGGTCTTCTGTCTGGAAATGCCTAGAAGATGCATCAACAGCATGAGATGGTGTAAGAGAACATAGGGTGTCCTAGACACAGTGTGAACCCCACAGAGGCCAGACTGTCTCTGGCTCCTGGGGACACCTGATCTGGGGAGGGAACTTGCTACCCAAAGATCTGACTACTGATCCCGCCTTTGGTTAGGAAATACATCAGGATTGTTGTCCTTGGGTACCAGGACACCACTTTCAGAGCTGTCCTTCCAGGCATAGTGAGATACTCTGTGAAATGATGGGGGTGGATGGGGGTGTTCTCGGGATATTTTCATGCTTCTGGAGATAGAGAGGGTTTTTTGATTTATTTTTAGTCACATTTCAGACAACAATAATGTATTTATTTCTGATTATACTAGCTTTAAGACATCTTAAATATCATCTTAAAATGGAGAAAAACATGTTCAATATGAATAAAAGGCAGATCCAGGTATTGTTCTTTTTCTACCTGTTTTTGAACAGGAACACAAAGAAAGTTTTTGAGGAAATCCTGCTTTTAGCCACATCTAAATAAAGGTATCCCACCATCCTCTGGCTGCACAGCAGCACTTCCACCAGCTCCTACCCATCAACTGTCCTTTACTCCCTCTTATATTATGCCCTAGGCCTTGCTGTTCAGAAGTTCACTTCAACTGATGACAGCAATATAGATGTACTGCAGCTGCCCAGCTGCAAAGAAAGGTCCACCGCTTAGCAGTCGGCAGGCATCTGATTTTTGTGCCTTGTAGTCACATCACAGTAATGTTGCACACTGTAATGACCACGGTGCCCTAATGAGGAAAACCTCTCACCACTATGAGATGTTGACAACTAGAAGATCAATATCCAGCGAGGTCAGATGTCCTACCCAAGACTTTCCTTTCTGATGTATTAAAACATTATAGACCTTGAGGCAGGGGGCATCAGGGGGAAGGAAGACTGCTGTCTTTTTGCTCAGGGTTGGGTGGGCTTTCTTTATTAAATCTGAGAATGGCAGCTCTTCCTCAGGAATGCAGCCAATGTGTTGTGGTTTGTTTGGGATGAAGTTGCCTGCCAGGAGAAGCTACTCCCAAAAAATGCTTCTAATTTAATATAATTTTAGTTAAGGTGGACAAAAGTCTATAGTCCAAATACATATTTTTTTATGATTGAAGTAAAGTTTCAGTCCAGTTTTCTTAAGCTAAAGGCTTACTGATACTTCTCTGTACTCCATCAAGCTCTATATAACAATTTATTTACATTTAAGTGCATTTTTGCTTCTGATTTAGAATAAATACAGCAATGAAACATTTCATACTGCTCTAAGAGGGGGAAATCCATGTTCTCCTAAAACCTGATTTTTAATAACTTTAGAGTGAAAGTCAAAATTAGATTAAAGACAGGTTTGAGTGCAATAGGTGCACAAACCAGGAAGGAAAACTAATTTAACAATTTTTTTTAGTTTCAATTGGAAATTTTATCACATAGAAAAAGCTTCATCCTTCCCTTACATAAAGAACTTTGTCAGGAAAGTTTCCAGAAGCAAAATTTTGTGCCTTGCTCATCTTACAAATGGATCTCAATCTCTTGTAACCTTAGTAGCAAGGGTTACATAAGGATTGTTAAAAATTCAGTTTTCATAAAGAAAAACCCTGGAGAACAAATGATATTAGTCCCGAGGAAATTACTTTTACTACACGTATGTGACTGTAACAGACTGAGAACAAAAATCGATGGCTTATCCACACACCAAGTACCCTTGAGATTATGAAAAAGCAGGGCCTGAATAACTTATTTTACTTTCTGAAAGAGCACTGGGACAAACATAAAACAAAACCAACAAAGAAATCAACCCGCTCTCTGTGCAACGATCAGTGCTTGCTGCAGCCTTATTTTCGCAACACATTTTGCAATGCTGTAGAGTACCTGTACCTAAGGGAATGCTAACCTTTTCCTTAGGTACAGAGCAAGAACATGAGAAGTGCACATTTTTACTCCAGTGCAGATTTCCTGAGTGATCTTCAGAAATTCATTTAATCTTACTGTGTATCAGTTCCATACTATAAAAGGGGGCTGATATTTTCCATTCTCTTCAACAATGTTGGGAAAATTTATTGTAAAAATTTTAGAAGGTAAACCGCCACAGGAGTTATATGGAATTGCATAAAAATATAACTCTTCTTTCTCCCCTTTTTCTGTTTTCTTTTAGTTGCCTTTATTTGTGATTTTAGTAGAAAGTAATGATACAGGAGCCTGTACTACTCTGGAGTGTCCTGAGAACTAATTGGAGTTTTTTTCTATGTAAGGAAACTGGGTTTCTTTTCTAGCTAGAAGCAGTATATAGAAAGTGAAACCTGCCCTAGGAAGTACACAGGCTGAGTGGTTTGATGTACTTTAATGTGATCATTTGATAGGGGAATATTGTTCTGCAAATTGTTGTAATTTAGGTTAGTTTCTGTCACAAATTCTTTTTTAACCAGCTGGTCTGGACAACAGACTAATGTTAGTTTTGAGTTTCTGTACAGATGACTCAACTTTGCCAAAGTAATTTGCAGTGTATCTTCTGTGTTTCTATTAGGTCAAGTGGGTGATTCTAAGGGTGTTGTTCTGCCCAGATCCATTCACAAAGAAAATCCTGGCAACTGGTGTTGAGCTGTGGAGTTGTTAAGTCAGGGTTACTCAACCTGCAATTGCTTTTACTGCAAACACATAAGAAACAATGTGTACAAGTTAGAGACTCTTCAGGTATGACTCATGTAGGTGCAATTAATATTTTTCTTTCTTTTTAAATTTAATAGATTTTTATTTTTCATGGGAAGTTACTTTGGTGCTGGGGGCTTGCAAAAGGCTTTTGAGACCTGTTTGAGACTATTTAAACACTCAAACTATGTTGGGCTCCATGACCTCACGAAATTATTTGAAGACTTTATTCAAACACCCCAAGGAGCACCCGGCATTTGGCCAGATGGCTAAGTGAAATCATTGGTTGACAGGGTGACTGGCAGATTTAGTCATTTGAGGTGATGAGTGTGTGTCAGCCTGTCACAGCACACTCTGTTGCTGGGCTGGCATTGTGCTGGTAGCCCTGTTTTCCTCCTTATTTCAGCAGTTCCCTTTTAATCGCAGGTTTCCTCTTTTGTCTTTCCAAGGCAGTGTTGCCATAGCAACGATGTCTCTTGACCATCCTGCTTTCCTCCCGTCAGGGTTACCCCTGTCAGCCTTCCATCAGTGAGGTTTCACCTATCTCAGAAGCTCTCCCTTAAAGCTGTTTTCCCGGCACACACAAGAAAAGTTGGTGTACTCTTCTGTTGAGATGTTTCTGGACATCGCAAGTGGAGCCACTGGGCTGGCACCTGGGTTTATGTTGCATGCTGGCACAATTTTCCATGCAAGATGTCTGCAGCAAGCTGCTCTTGAACAGTTCAGCCAAAACTATAGGTATCTGTTAGCATTTGTAGGTGGTGGTACAGCATGGTGGACACAAGACTCTGGTTCCTTCAGTGTTTGTATCTGTCTTCTTTCAATAAGCCGAGAGGTGTTATTTTTTTCTGAAGTGACCGATGAGTTTGGCTTGTGGAGCACTTACTTATCCCTTGAAAATGATGTGCTTTTTCAATATTAGGTAGATCAAATAGAAACTACCACTTCCCACATCCCGAAAATCTCCTCTTCATATTTAGGCTTGACTCTTCAGCCTCACTTCACCAAAGCTAAACCTGCAACTTCAAAATCACTTCCTATTCCCAGGACAGAGTTTTTGCAGGCAAATAGTACAAAAAGTTACAGTAGGATTTGTAAAAAAATTGTTACTGGTTGCCCCTCAATCATCTTCCTAAAACATTTTTGATTTATCACACTTTTGAAAAAGATTCATTCAACAGTTGTAAATTTCTCTTCTTAATAAGAGAAATTTATAATGGGTATAAGAACTTTTTATAGGGTTTGATGAATGTATTGAAAAGATTAATTTTTAAAAAGGTTTCCATAAATATCTAAATGCATAAATGAATGTATTTTTAATGAATTATGCAGCAGTCTGTCACAACAGGCTATTTATACCAGAGATTTCAATTTGACACAAAGTAATGCATCTCTTTATTAAAATAAGGATTAATCTCATGTGTGTTACATGTGCAGACCATTTTATACATTTCCACAAAGAACAACAAGTCCGAACTTAAGTGATAGACTTCCATATGCAGTGCAGCTAGTGAACAGGTAAGTGGTTCTGAAGTGGACAGAAAAGAATATATAGAGAGGAAATGCCTGGGAAGATACGATATAATCTATTCTGGAAATCTTGTTATTGAACAATAATTTACCTGAATCTGAGCTGAAACATCTATAAGGGACAGAATTAAGACTGTATACACAGTAAGATGTGTTAGTAAATGGAATTTCCTGTGCATGTAACGCAGTCACTGGATATATGGGCCATGGGTGCTGACTGACATTGCTAAAAGTGTTGTCCCAAGATACTGCTGGATGTTAATGTCCAGTAATCTAGTAGACAGTAAATGGAAGATGAGTAATAAAACTAGTTAGAGAGGTAACCTATTACTCTAAGTGGGAGGGTGGGTAGGATTGTATCCCAGATATGGCGTGCATGGAGCTGGAGTGCATGGAGCTCTGCTTGGGGATGGATGAGGAGCTGAGGGCTTATGGGTCAGGATTAAATTGGGGGCAGGGACAGGTGACGTTACAGTGGGGGTCTGCTGCAGTCCACCTGACTAGGAAGACTGAGCATATGAGGTCCTCTGTAGACAGACAGGAGCAGCCTCACGTCCACAAACCCTGGTCCTCACTGGGGACTTCAACCACCCTGGTATCTGTTGGAGGGACAACACATCAGGGCATAAGCAAACCGGGAGGTTCCTGGAATGCGTTGATGATAAATTCCTTCTCCAAGTGGTAGAGGAGCCAATAAGGACAAAAAAGGGAAAAAAGGAAAATCCGGGGAACAGAACAACAGGCTGGTCAGTCTCACCTCCGTGCCTGGCAAGGTCATGGAGCAGATCTTCCTGGAAACTATGCTAAGGCACATGGAAATAAGGAGGTGATTAGTGACAGCCAACATGGCTTCACCAAGGGCAAATTACGCCTGACAGATTTGGTGACCTTCTATGATGGGGTTACAGTGTAACAGACATAGCAGTGGGATTGAATACACCCTCAGCAAGTTTGCTGATGACACCAAGCTGTGTGGTGCGGTCACACTGGAGGGAAGGGATGGCATCCAGAGGGACCTTGACAGGCTTGAGAGGTGGGTCTGTGCAAACCTCATGAAGTTCAGGTGGAGGGAGGTGATTCTCCCACTCTGCTCC
>WKFP01014874.1:158987-177930 GCA_011057875.1 Pterocles orientalis | reverse complement strand
CAGGCTATTTATACCAGAGATTTCAATTTGACACAAAGTAATGCATCTCTTTATTAAAATAAGGATTAATCTCATGTGTGTTACATGTGCAGACCATTTTATACATTTCCACAAAGAACAACAAGTTCGAACTTAAGTGATAGACTTCCATATGCAGTGCAGCTAGTGAACAGGTAAGTGGTTCTGAAGTGGACAGAAAAGAATATATAGAGAGGAAATGTCTGGGAAGATACGATACAATCTATTCTGGAAATCTTGTTATTGAACAATAATCTACCTGAATCTGAGCTGAAACATCAATAAGGGACAGAATTAAGACTGTATACACAGTAAGATGTGTTAGTAAATGGAATTTCCTGTGCATGTAACGCAGTCACTGGATATATGGGCCGTGGGTGCTGACTGACATTGCTAAAAGTGTTGTCCCAAGATACTGCTGGATGTTAATGTCCAGTAATCTAGTAGACAGTAAATGGAAGATGAGTAATAAAACTAGTTAGAGAGGTAACCTATTACTCTAAGTGGAAGGGTGGGTAGGATTGTATCCCAGATATGGCGTGCATGGAGCTGGAGTGCATGGAGCTCTGCTTGGGGATGGATGAGGAGCTGAGGGTTTATGGGTCAGGATTAAATTGGGGGCAGGGACAGGTGACGTTACAGTGGGGGTCTGCTGCAG
Source organism: Pterocles orientalis (assembly GCA_011057875.1). NCBI lineage: Eukaryota > Metazoa > Chordata > Aves > Pterocliformes > Pteroclidae > Pterocles > Pterocles orientalis. The sequence goes on along the minus strand of WKFP01014874.1, from coordinate 177,254 downwards.
TCCACCTGACTAGGAAGACTGAGCATATGAGGTCCTCTGTAGACAGACAGGAGCAGCCTCACGTCAACACATCAGGGCATAAGCAAACCGGGAGGTTCCTGGAATGCGTTGATGATAAATTCCTTCTCCAAGTGATAGAGGAGCCAATAAGGACAGGTGTTATGCTGGACCCTGTTTTCAGCAACAAGGAAGGACTGGTGAGGAATGTGAAGCTCAAGGGCAGCCTTGGCTGCAGTGACCACAAAATGCTGGAGTTCAAGATCCTTAGGGAAGTGAGGAGGGTGCACAGCAAACTCACTAACTTGGGCTTCAGGAGGGCAGACTTGGGCCTTTTTAGGGATCTGCTTTGATTAGAGTACAATGGGATAAAGTCTTGGAGGGAAGAGGAGCCCAAGAAACCTGGTTAGTAGCCAAGGATCACCTCCTCCAAGCTCAGGAGTGATGCATCCCAACAAAGCAAAAGTCAGGCGAAAATGCCAGGAGGCCTGCATGGATGAACAAAGAACTCCTGGGCAAACTCAAACACAAAAAGGAAGCCTACAGAGGGTGGAAGCAAGGGCACACAGCCTGGGAAGTATACAGAGAAACTGACAGCAACCAGGGATCAGGTTGAGAAAGCTAAAGCCCTGATAGAATTAAATTTGGCCAGGGATGTCAAGGGCAACAAGAAGACCTTCTATTGGTATACTGTTGATAAAAGGAAGAATAGGAGAACTGTGGGCCCTGTCTGGAAGGAAACAGGAGACCTGGTTACCCAAGGTATGGAGAAGGCTGAGCTACTCAATGACTTTCTTGCCTCTGTCTTCACTGGCAAGTGCCCAAGCTGTACTGCCCAAGTCGCACAAGGCAAAGGCAGGGAACAGGAGAATGAAGAACTGCCTACTGTAGGAGAAGAGCAGGTTTGAGACCATCTAAGGAACCTGAAGGTGCACAAGTCCATGAGACGTGATGAGGTGCATCGATGGGTCCCGAGGGCACTGGCAGATGAAGTCGCTAGGCCACTATACATCATACCTGAGAAGTCATGGCACTCAGGTGAAGTTCCTGATGACTGGAAAAGGGGAAACATAATTTCATTTTTAAAAAGGGAAAAAAGGAAAATCCGGGGAACAGAACAACAGGCTGGTCAGTCTCACCCCCGTGCCTGGCAAGGTCATGGAGCAGATCTTCCTGGAAACTATGCTAAGGCACATGGAAATAAGGAGGTGATTAGTGACAGCCAACATGGCTTCACCAAGGGCAAATTACGCCTGACAGATTTGGTGACCTTCTATGATGGGGTTACAGTGTAACAGACATAGCAGTGGGATTGAATACACCCTCAGCAAGTTTGCTGATGACACCAAACTGTGTGGTGCGGTCACACTGGAGGGAAGGGATGGCATCCAGAGGGACCTTGACAGGCTTGAGAGGTGGGTCTGTGCAAACCTCATGAAGTTCAGGTGGAGGGAGGTGATTCTCCCACTCTGCTCCACTCTTGTGAGACCCCACCTGGATTATTGCATACAGCTCTGGCCAATAGTCTATTCCATATCATGCACGTCATGCACGGAATATAGGTAAGGATCTATCCAGAAGTTGCTCTTTTGCTCTAGGTCAGCTCTCTTGCTGGGTCAGCTCTCTCTGGGTGGTCCCTCTTCCTGGGTTAAACCCCTCCCTCAGTCAGCTCTCAGTCTGGGATGCTTGGGCTCTTATTTCTGTCCAGGAGTGCAATTTTGGGATTCTCCTTGTTCTGGGATCGTTAGCCAGGAGTGGGCTGAGCCTTGGTCATCAGATGGTGAGCATTATCACTGTGTATCACTCATTTGCATATTTTATATATTACTATTGTTATCATCATTATTATTTTCTATATTATTGTAGTTTAGTTGTTAAATTGTTCTTATCTTAACCCACAAGTCTTTTTTTCTCTTTACCCCTTTAATTCTTTCCCCCATCCCTGGGATGGGGGAGGGTAAGCGAGTGGCTGTGTGGAGTTGACTCCCAGACAGGGTACAACCATCGAAAGTCCTCAACACAGAAAAGACATGGACTTGTTGGAGCGAGTTCAGAGGAGGGCCACAAAGATGAGCAGAGGGCTGGAGCACCTCCCATATGAATGTGTTTTTCTCAACAAGGCTAAACAGACTGGAGAAAGGGCTTCACTAACAGCTCTGATGCTCCATTTTTACAGAACTAGCCTCAATTTCTATGCTGATGGCTTTCTGAAGACATAGCCAGTGTCCAAAATACATATCTAATTGTTCTTCAAGGGTAAGTTTCCAGCTAAAGAAAAAAAATGCTCAATTCATTTAGCAATGGACTTTTAAAAATAAATTTCAATAATTTTGTTTAGATGAGAGCACATAAGCTTTCTAGTTGTCATAACTTAGAAATGTCCCTGACCTATCAAGTAGTCATAATAAAATGAAACAGAATAGGTCAAATTCCTGTAGAACTATATAGAGGTTGAATTTGATTTTACATAATGCTTTACATCTTTTGCATCAAAGCTCTCAAAGTACTTTGGACTTCTGTGGCTTAAATCTCAGCTGGGTTTTGGATGTTTTTTTCCTAAAATGTATCACCATAAAATGGTACGTTTTTCAAGTTCATTTTTACAGACTTTTTTTCCCTGTTGCTTTGGGCATGAATTATTTTTCCATTCCTGGTAACTAGAGCCCTGGGTGGCGTTCACTGTCTGGAAGTAGCTACAGGAAATAGAAAAATTACAGTTTATTCTGTTACAGTGGTGTACCTATGAAAATGTTCATATACACTGCAGTCCTATTGTGACTTTCAGTGAACTGTTGCACTGTTCATTAATTACAGAAGAAAATTAGGTCAAGAAATGGATTCTAGCCCTAGAGATTATTATATTCCTGTTACAGCCATGTTGTGCTAAGGAATAGTGTACCTTGTCTTTTCAGTTTAAATAAGTTTTGGTTTGCCCTGTCAGACACCAGCATGCAGTGTGGAAGACTAACCTAAGCCAGCCTAAGGACAGAATTTCTCCAGGTAGACATAAGATTACACCAGGAACAAGTCCACTTCATGTATACTTTTCTCCAAAGCTAGTAAGAATTTTGCTGTTGTTTGGGACAATAGTAACATAAGTTTAGCATTGATATCTGCTCAAAAATGTGGATGTTCTTGCTTTCTGATACAATTGTTCTCTGAAGGAAGATGTGAATGACTTTGATTCTTCAGTTTGCTTTCAGTATTGGGGGAGAAAGAGAGTGAGGCAGATGGGAGCTCTTATTATGTTTCAACTGTTTATGCTGGGGAACTGTAAGTGGGATGTCACATCCTACCACATTCGTCATCATGAGTCAATGTAAGTGAAGAGTTCAAGATGTTCCCTGCAGCAAAGTGAGGCAATGTGTGCTGGGGAGAGCAACTCCCTGGTTTTGTGTTCACAAATAACTGTAACTACTTAAGGAAACAACAGAAGTACAAACCTGAGCAACATAACACCCTCCCAAGGTCAGATAGCAGTGTTCAGTGGATAATAATGAAGAGTGCAATATGCTAACCTCAACTACTGCTCAGTTTTACTTGTCTCATTTTAGCATGGAGGAAGAAGTAGGAAAAACCCAGAAGTGACAATGAAAACAATTAGCAGTATACAAAGAGTTTCTTGAAAGAGAAGATTAAACAAGCTAAAAGTAGCTCATTCCGTCAATGTGTAACAGGAAGCATGATAGTTCTGTAGGAGACGGGTCTGCAAGAGAAATGGTACGTCTCTAATGTCTGACAGAGGCAATGGATTGGACTCCTCTGTTTATTTTGTTATTATACACTAATGCACTGGGTACTACACAAATAAAAACTTACAAAACTTCTGTTAGACTCTTTTCCCTTATATTATTCAGGACAAAAAAACCCTGATGGAACTTACTGCTACAAGATATTATTAAAACAACATGCTGATAGCAGTGAAAAGAACTGCATTAGAGAATGAAAAATGGAACCACTCAGTTATTTTTCAAAGGACACAGTTTTATGAGAGCTCAACCCTTGCACTTCAAGATATAAATTAAGAACTAATTAAGCGGGAACACAAATTAACTTTCGTCTTAGTCATAAGGGTATTTATTGCTTGCACTTTATAGCTCTCTCTAAAGCTTTGTCAGACACTGGCCAACATTGGTGACATGTCTGACAATGTGCGACACTGTCCTGAACTGATACAGCAATGTTGCCTTTGTCAGCGTGGTGACCTGGATCAGGAACGGCACAGCGACCAATCCCAGGCCGCTCAGTCCATCTGCTCACAGACACCAATGTGGTGGACGGCAAATGGCGTTTACTGAAGGGTGAACAGGCTTTATATAACTTGCATTTTACAATGTCACTTCCATCTGTTTACATCACAAACTGAACGCTATTGGCTACCCAGAGAGTCCTATCTTTCCGTACAGCGTGACATCTTCCGGCCGCCAGCCCTAACTACAACACAGCAATTTTCCCAAAAACTAGAGAGCAGTGGGGTTTGGTTGTTCCTATCATATTTTATCTAATATGCTTGTCAACCACAAAACTGTTGAAGTATGAAGAGGTTATGTTTTTAAGAAGCTGAGACTAAAACATAGAGCAAGGCTTAGAAGGCCAGTTCTTAGGATCTGAAGTTTAGGCAAAAAGAATGAAAAAAAGTGGTAGAGTTGGGATCAGATCCCAGCTGTCTGATCCATTCTGCATTACATGTAATTTTTTTCAATAAGGATTTTCTAAAGTGTTATCTAATGATACAATGACTGGCCAAAAAAGCCCTTAGTCGTTCAGCATAAATATACCAGGGCTGCTGTACGCAAAGAAGCAAGCTTGGGTCTTGTATTGCACAGCTGACCTCACAGCTCCATCTTTTCACAGCTTAAAAGTCTGAGCATTTACAAAGCTTTGCAGACTGCACTGAACAACATGTTACTGCAGTGACATTACCATAATCTATGTAAAGTAAAACAAGCTTGGAGCCAGCTCAAGCTTTCTTAGCTGTGTTGGCAAAGCTGAATGGAGACATCTTTGGGGAGAGGATGATAAATTCTGGTGGCTGTAAAGAGTGGAGGAAGGCTGAGATGAACCACTGAGGAGAATTGGATGATGATGTCTGGAAAAGTTTCACAGCTTCAGAACTTGCAGAAAAAAAAAGAGGGAGAGTTGGAAGGGTTTTGGGGGTTTCTGTGGCCCCTGGGAGAAGCCTACAGGGTTTGTGGGGGCTGGTGCAGAGTTTGGAGGGCTATTGGTGCTTATGGGACTATTTATCTCTCTCCTGTCCCTCAACCTATAATTTTCTGGAAGAAAACCTCATGTTTTTTTATCGGTGACTTCTTCCTGTCTGGTGCTGGAGCTTCTTCCTCTTGCTGTAGGTGACCAAGTTACCTGTGCATCCCTGCCAAAAGTCCCCTCTCCTTTCTGCAGTAGTGTTCTCCTCCTGGTCCTCCTGCTGCCCTGTGAGAGGGAGGGAAGGGGACAGGGCAGGGAGAAGGTGTTCTCCTGCAGCAGAGGAAGGGCAAACATAAGTGTGTGGGCAGGACCCAGACAGGAGAGCAGTGGCAGAAGACTTTGGAGGTTGAAATTGGAGGGTCAGCATAATGTGCTGCTCAAATGCCAGACCTTCTCTCTCCTGTTTCTCCAAAGCAGGACCATGGAGTGCTCAGCAGCTGGCTGCCTTAGGCAAATGCTGATTTTGTCTATGCATAAATCCAGTATTGTACTTGGCTAGATTTGTTTGAACTACAGTCACCTCTTTTGCTTACAGCAATAGTCTGAGCTCACTTTACACTGTCCCAGTACTTTAATTGGATTGGGTTGTGGGGCTGCAGGGAGAGAAATTAAGGGGAAGGTTTACTACTGCACTTGCAGAGAGCTCCTGCACATTGCCAAAGTTGTTTGTCTGAGACTGAGACTGAGACAAACATCTTGGAAAAATCCAGCCTCCCTACTTGTGTGCCTCCCACAGTCAAAGCACAGGAATGTATTTATCAGAAACCTATCATGTACCAGATGGTAGAATAAAGTGGTTGTCTAAACACACTGTGACTTAGGGTAACCTGGCACAGCGCATTCTCAAAATATGCCGCATGTGTTTCTTCACAGATCTCAACTAAACTATAGCAATGAATAACTTCTTAAAAATCCTGGTACAACAACGTGCTTTTTGTTTCTTGCACGTTATCTAAGAGTTGCTGCAGCAAATACAAGAAAGGAATTAGATCTGGAATTGAGCTTCACTGAAAATAATGCTGAAAAGCAGTTTTCTTTTAAACCGTAGGCCTACACCTGTGCATTGGTTGAAATCCTGTGGGACTTGCATGCTACCCAAAGCACTGAACTGCCATGAGGTTATTTGGCTGCTCTCTGCTGCTGGCCAAATCTGTGCCCTTCACAAAATTCTGGCCCGGTATGTTCACATGAGCTCTGCCTATGTACAGAGGTCTTGGGCAGATGTGGAGATAGCATTCTTCTGTCAGAAGAGTTGGGAGCTGTAGTGGGTTTACATTCCCCCATTTAGGGGCTCAGTGAGGAAGCTCTGCAAGTCCATGTGGTCAAAATACTCTGCCTAGCATCTGTGCATGAAGAACAGCCCTTGCTCCCTACCTTATACAGCTGTGTTGGGCCTGCTTCCATTCATGGGTTATAGAATAAGCTCAGGATCTTCATAAGGCAATGACTGTAGCAATTCTCTTTAATAAGTAAAGCAAAATCTACTGGGGAAAAGGCAACTTGCTCTCTGTTTGCAGCATCCCCCTGCCTTGTCTTGATGGGTCAATATCCTGTGGTACAGAGACTTGGGTGAACTCCCCAAAGCTTTAATTGTTGAGAATCTGCAATGTATGAGGCATCAGCTTCCTTGGCAGTAAGCTTCTCTGAGATTTTGAACAAACCAAGTACTCCATAAGAAAATGTATCTTACTGAATTTTACATGTACACTTCTACAGATTCTTAATTACTTTTTTCAGTTCCCAAATCTTAAAGTAAAAAGAAAAATAGAAACCATTGCACATGAATGTTTGCTGCAGGTTTGATTGTTTTCACTTTTCTCTCTATTACATAACTGCTTTCCCCTTCAGTTAGAAGAAGTGTTATTACTCACATGTGATTCATAATTCTCTCCCCCACCTCCCATCTCCACTCTCCCTCCTGAGCATGATCTACTAAATTTTCTGACAATATTTTTTTAGATTGCTTTCCATGTCTGCTAATTCTGTGGAGGGAATAAAAGCAGCAGAGAGCAAGTGGGTCTCTCACTTGCATTTTATCTGAGGAATTATGAACTAAATTTTGCTTGCACAATCTCCATCTCAAATAATGTCCAAAGAGACTTTTACACCTCAGTTAGTCTTGCTTATAACAAATTTTGGTTACCAGAATTATTGGTGTGATGCCCATGCTAGAATCTGCAAATTTGGCTCGCAGAAGCTGGTGGGTGACAGTCAGAACAAATCTCTCTGTAAACTGAGTGGGCTGGATCTGAATGTGGCTGCAAGACAATAAACACGCTACTGTCAGTGCAGTTACTTGTACACAATCTCTCTCTAGAGAAAAAACCCCCAACTTTTAAATCTGTTAACAATAGTCTTATCAGTAGGCAAGATTTCTTGTGGGTAGTACCCCATTCTGTCAAGCATATGGTAAAAAACTTACTATATCAAAGGAGCAATAGCACGTGTCTGTGAAATACAAAACACCACAGCACAGGACCAACTAAAGCAGAAGAAATATTAAACCACCAAAAATACACTGGAATGTTCTCTTCTGCCAATGAAGGGCCTAGCATAAAATCTTCATTTTCTTTATTCCATTTAGTCTTTTAACCTATTTGATCACCTTTTTTTTTTCCATTAAAACCGTCATTCTGTGCCTTGTTATTTGCATTGCTTTGTAGACTTTTTAATTTTTTAATCTGTGTGTCACCGCTGCTCTTTCCCTGTAAGCTAAGCATATGTAGTGTAAAATGGCTTGCCACTATCTGAAGGGTTTTTTTCCCCCCCTGGCTCTGAGAAGTAGAAATAAAGGTAACACTTTCAGGTGTTTGGCAGAAGTGCTGTCAATATACTGGATTGGGACCAGAGGACAAAGAATGGCATCTCGATACTCTCTCAAGCCTTGTATTCTGTGATCTTTGTGACTTCACTTTTCTTCATCTATAAGTACAGGATGGTTGAGGAAAACATACACAAAATCCAATATTTTCCATTCAGAATTTAAAGTGATGATGACTGGGCACTTCAGACTCTTCTCAGGCTTGTGATCTGTAGGACAGGGTTTCGTATGGGACTGGGGAGCCTATGGCAATGGAAAGCCTAACAGCCATCAAGCTAGAGATGTTGGTGGGATAACCTTACAGACACCTGTCATCTGATGTCATCTCTACAAATTGGAAATCACAGGGAGGAGAATAATTCATCAAAGTGCTATTCAGTAGTTAATTTTATCATTAATTGTACCAGAAAGAAAAGAAAACAAGTCATATTACCGAGACTGATTGTAGGATGGGATTAACTGATTGTTTCTCACCAACCTAATTCACAAACAAATGTAGCACATGGAATTATGGATAAATAGTGTTAATGAGATTAATACTCCATTCCTGTCCCATTTTGCCTACTAAATGAGGTTGCTGAAATAGAAAAATAGAACTACACTTTGAAATTAAGCAATGCTTGTTAAAGCAATTGCAAGAAAATAAAGTAATAATTAAAACCAACACTTCTAAAAGTACAATGATGAATAGCACTTCATGAAATGAAAGATAAATGAGTGAAAGCATAGATATTATTAAAATATTGTTCTCACTAGTTTTAACAGTGTTTCCATTTTTATCTGAAAGAATAAACTATTTGTTCAATATTCACATAGTGCAGAGCATTCTGGTCTATGACAAGTTCTCTTGGGCACTGTAGTAATTAGTAATGAATTAGTAAAAGAAATAATGAGTAATGTGTGAGCCAGCATCTTCAATAAGAAATAGGATTCCATCGTGGCATTATTTAGCCTATTACTAAGAATACAGAAAACTTCAAAGGATACTTTTATTCCATAGTTGCAAGACAAGAGTAGATCATTATTAACATAATTTAGTACTCAGACTTAAAGGGATAATTCAATAATATATGTTTATCTAGTGAAAAAAAACTGTCTCAAAGAGTATTATTATCTAATTAATGTCAAAGATCCTTTAAAATAAATAATAAAAAATAAGTAGATTGGGTAGTACAATATGGTTAAATTAGTAAATAATTTCTCCTCAGAAATGTTTTTAATAAATCAAAGTATAAGATTTAGAAAGAACATTCAAGGTCATTTGCTAGCTACTGCTCAAGGTCATATGGCACCCTTATGTGCGTATTCCAGAGAAAGTAGACTGATTTTCAAGAGGATTGAGTTATAGTTACTCTGTATTGTATGAATGTCAAAATGGTGAGAGGGGCTTCAATTTAACATAGGATTAGTGTTAGAAATAATAGAAGGTAAAAAGTCAGTCCAGCTAAGTACCATAGAAGGAGAAAGCTGAAATTAATTAATGTGAATATTGATTAAATGCTTGCAGTAAGTGCAGTGAGGTGTGTGTACTGCTTGTGTTATTTTGGAGTCTAGAGATGCTTTCCCAAAACATTGTTAAATACAAAACTCATATGGCAAAAATACTGACCAATTTAAGGTACAGAAAAGAAAAAAAAAACCCCAAAACTCTGAGCTTTTGGTATTTAGTTAGGGTAATCACGATATGGTTTAATTACTGAGCCAGAATGGAAATATAGCAGAATTCAAAAGAATGTGGTATTTGCACACATTGAATGGCTTCCATAAATAGAAACATAGAACACACTGAAAATGAATGTAAAAATGGATTCTACTTTTTTTTTTCAATATTACCATGAAGGTTCAAGCAAGACTAGGAATTATGAGAAAATTCTCCTTCCTTTGCCCCTCAAGCAGACAGATGATAGCTATTATAAAACGGAAGGAGCTAGTTTTTTCTTTTGGATGTGTTACTTGATACGCAGACATAGGACAGAAGAGGAATTGAGAATGAGCTAAGCTGAATTTGTAGGAGAAGAATGGTGCTGATAGTGCTAGTAAATACTCAGGTATGTTTCATTTGGTAATTAGTTCTAGTATGGCTAATGTCATAGTAGTATGACAGTACTATGACTTAGTAGTGTGGCTTCAGTATGGCTAACTGTCAGGACACCTTCAGTGTCTTGACAGTTCTGTGACCTTTAGAATGAAAGGTAACTGTAAGACAATAAACTCAGAAAAATATGACATAATACATACTACTCTGAGGTTCATATACTGCATATTATTGTCAGGTAAACGCACTGCAAGGATTATGACCTCTTTGTACATTAGCAATAATAAGGCCAGAGAACAAGGTAACTTAATAAATTCAGTTATGAATAAGTTTGCTTAAAAGACAAAATGCAAGCCATATCTTCTTATGGCTGCAAGACACTCTACGTATATTATATGTGTAACTGAGACAATTAAACTAGTTACCAAAGCAAATTTGTCTCCGATATCAGATGCAATTCTAGCCTGATTCTTGTTTTCAAGAAGACAATTTTAAAAAATCTGGAGGCTGTTTTAGAGTAATCTCTGGTCTCTTTTTCTTCTGGCATGGCCTTCTCAGTTAATACATGAGATGAGAATTCTGCACAGAAGTCTGTTGAGGCATGCTAAGGGCATTAATTTTGGATATTCCTGAAATCAGGGCCTGGCAGGAGTTGGAATTTTTGGAACAAGAATTTGGATTCCAGTCAGGTCACTGTTCTATAAAAGCATGATTTTTAACTCTTCAAGGACAAATTTTGTCTTCCTTGGAAAGGCAGAAATTTCCAATGGAGTCTTTTAGTAATAAATATTGATTCATCTTCTCTCTGTCCTTTAGAGTAAATTGCAATAGTCCCTCCCTTAGCTGTTGTTGTGTTGTGTACCTTTTGACCTTTAGGCAGTGAAATTGGGTATATCCATCTGTTCTTGGATCACTTTTAAAATTAATCAAACTCCACCCAGTGCTATCAACACATAGCTCTTCTTTGAGCTTTTTTATATTGGTACCTTTTAGTTTTCTTTAAGTTTAGCAATGAACTCAGTTTTGATTCAGGATAGTGAGTCCACCATTTAGGCAGGACAGGTGGCTCTGCATATTACCAACCCATCCATTAAGTGCCATCTAACCTTCAGAAAAGTTGAACTTTTAATGCATTACTCTTCTTTTCCTGGTAATGCTTTTAAATCTGGTTTAATGTTGTTAATTAAATTATATCAAGATTGAAAGAGTGTAAGGAAATTATTTTTTTCTATAGAAAAATTTGGCTTTGATACTCTAACATAATAATTACTTGAAATTCTAGCTTTTTTAAAAGTCTATACCTAGCTTTCACTTGGGGCAGTACATCCCACTTCAACATAAATGTAGAAGGCCTTGATTCCACAAACTAATTCTAGTGTCAAAGGAAAACTTCTAAATTCACTATAGAAATTAGTATTTCACTTACTCATAGAACCTTATAATCATAGAATCATAGAATTATTTGGGTTGGAAAAGACTTTTAAGATCATCAAGTCCAACCATTAGTCTAGCACTGCCAAGTCCTGAAGCACTATGTCTATGTCTCTTTAATACCTCCAGAGATGGTGACTCAACCACTTCCCTGGGCAGCCTGTTCCAATGCTTGGCAACACTTTCAGTGAAGAATTTTTTTCCAATATCCAGTCTAAACCTCCCCTGGTGCAACTTGAGACCATTTCCTCTTGTCCTATCACTTTTTACCTGGAAAAAGAGGCCAACACCCACCTCGCTGCAACCTCCGTTCAGCTAGTTGTAGAGAGCGATAAGGTCTCCCCCCAGCCTCCTTTTCTCCAAGCTAAACAACCACTGTTCCCTCAGCTTCTTCTCATAAGACTTGTTCTCTAGATCCTTCACCAGCTTCATTGCCCTCCTTTAAATGTGTTCCAGCACCTCAGTGTCTTCCTTGTGGTGAGGGGCACAACAGTGAACACAGTATTCGAGGTGCAGCCTCACCAGTGCCGAGTACAGAGGGGCGATCACTTCCCTAGTCCTGCTGGCAACCCTATTTCTGACACAAGCCAGGATGCTGTTGGCTTTCTTGGCCACCTGGGCACACTGCCAGCTCATATTCAACATCCAACAACCCCAGGTCCTTTTCTGCCAGGCAGCTTTCCAGCCACTCTTCCCCAAGCAATAATATTGTGTGGGGTTGTTGTGATCCAAGTGCAGGACCCAGCACTGAGCCTTGTTGAAACTCATACAATTGGCCTCAGCTCATCAGTCCAGCCTGTCGAGATCCCTGTGTACAGTCTTTCTAGCCTCAAGCAGATCAACACTCCTGCCCAGCTTGGTGTTGTCTGCAAACTACTGAGGATCTACTCAGTCCCCTCCTCCAGATCATTGATAAAGATATTAAACAGAACAGGCCCCAATACTGAGCCCGGGGGAACACCACTTGGCCACCAACTGGATTTAACTCCATTCACCACAACTCTTTGGGCCCACCCATCCAGCCAGGTTTTTAACCAGTAGAGAGTACGCCCATCCAAGCGATGAGCAGCCACTTTCTTCCGGAGAATGCTGTGGGAAACGGTGTCAAAGGCTTTCCCTCATCCACTGAGCAGGTCACCTTGTTATAGAAGGAGATCAGGTTAGTCAAGCAGGACCTGCCTTTCATAAACCTGTGCTGACTGGGCCTGATCACCCGGTTGTCTTGTACGCTCCAACTGATTGCACTCAAGATGGTCTTCTCCATAACCTTCCCCAGAACTGAGGTCAGATTGACAGGCCTGTAGTTCTCTGAATCCTCTTTCCAGCCCTTATAGATGGGCATCACATTTGCCAACCTCCAGTCAATTGGACCCTCCCCCATTAGCTGGGACTGCTGACAAATGATGGAAAGGAGCTTGGTGAGCACTTCTGCTGGCTCCCTCAGTACCCTTGGGTGGATCCCATCCAGGCCCATAGACTTGTGTGTGTCTAAGTGGTGTTGCAGGTTGCTTATCATTTCCCCTTGGAATATGGGGGATCCATTCTGCTCCCTGTCCCTGCCTTCCAGTTCAGGGGGGCTGGGTACCTGGGGAACAACTGGTCTTACTGTTAAAGGCAGAGGCAAAGAAGGCATTAAGTACCTCAGCCTTTTCCACATCCTTTGTCTCTATGTTTCCCCCTGCACCCAATAAAGGACGGAGAACCTCCTAAGCCCTCCTTTCTTGCGAATGTATTTGTAGAAACATTTTTTATTGTATTTTACAGCAGTAGCTTAATTAAGTTCTAGATGGGCTTTAGCCCTTCTAATTTTCTCCCTACATAACTTCACAACATCCTTGTAGTCCTCCTGAGTTGCCTGCCCCTTCTTCCAAAGTTGTAAACTCTGTTTTTTTTCCTGAGTTCCAGCAAAAGCTCTCTCTTCAGCTCAGCCAGTTTTCTTCCCCATCGGCTGATCTTTCAGCACATGGGGACAGACTGCCCCTGTGCCTTTAAGATTTCCGTCTTGAAGAATGTCCAGCTTTCCTGGACACCTTTGCCATTTCAGGACTACATTCCAAGGGACTCTTTCAACCAGTTTCCTTAACAGGCCAAAGTTTTCCTTCTGGAAGTGCAAGATAGCAGTTCTGCTGAACCCTCCTCTTTACTTCTCTGAGAATCAAAAGCTCTGTCATTTCATGATTGTTATTCCCAACACATCCTCCAGCCATAACATCACACACCAGTCCTTCTCTGTTTGCAAACAAAAGGTCCAGTGTGGCACCTTCCCTGGTTGGCTCACTCACCAGCTGTGTCAGGAAGTTATCTTCCACACATTCCAGGAACCTCCTAGACCGTTTTCTCTCTGCTGTATTGTATTTCTAGCAAACATATGGTAAGTTGAAGTCCCTCATGAGAACAAGGGCTAGTGATCATGTGACTTCTCCTAGCTGCTTATAGAATATTTCACCCATCTCTTCATCCTGGATGAGTGGTCTGTAACAGAACGCTACCATGATATCTGCGTTGTTGGCCTTTCCCCTGATTCTTACCCACAAACACTCAACCCTTTCATCACCATTGTCAAGATCTACAATCAAAACTTTCCCTAACATACAGGGCTACCCCACCACCTCTCCTTCCTTGCCTATCTCTTCTGAAAAGTTTATAGCCATCCATTGCAGCACTCCAGTTGTGAGAGTCATTCCACCATGTTTTTTGTGACTGGACCTATATCATAATTTTCTGGCTGCACAATGGCTTCCAACTCTTCCTCTTTCTTACCTGTTGTGTGTACATTGGTGTAGATGCCCTTCAGTTGGGCTGATCCCACCACCTTTTTCTGGGGAGAAACCCTCATTCCTCTGTGACCATTTTCAGGTGTTTCTGTAGTTTATAACACATCAATAACCCTTGTGTTTTTACTGCTACATGGGTCTCCATCCCCTACCTCCAGTGAGATGGCTGATCGAAGGACCTCTCTAGCACACCATCCCTCAAATATTGATGTGCTACCCCCAGGCTTATCTCTAGTGAGCCTGGTTTTATTCCTTTCCCCCTTCAAGTCTAGTTTAAAGCTCTTTCAACGATCCCTGCTAACTCCTGTGCAAAGATCCTTTTCCCCCTTTGAGACAGGTGTATCCTATCTATTGCCAGCAAACCTGGTGTATTGTAGACCAACCCATAATCAAAGAACCCAAAATTCTGCTGATGACACCAGTCTTGTAGCCAAGTATTGATCTGCTGGCTCTTCTTTCCTCATGGTTCCCTGTAACTGGAGGGATAGAGGAGAACATTACTTGTGCTCCTGATTCCTTAACCAGTGGTCCCAAGGCCCTGAAGTCTCTCTTGATTGCCCTCAGACTTCTTGCTGCAACTTCATTGCTGCCTACCTGAAAAATAAATAATGGATAGTGATCTGAGGGCTCTACCAGGGTAGAACGCTTTCTCTTCATGTCTCAAACCCTGGCCTCAGGGAAGGAGCAGACTTCCCTAAGAAGTGGGTCTGGTCTGCTTGTTGGACCTTCTGTTCCCTTCAGGAGGAAGTCTCCTATGACAGCGACCCGTTTTTTTTTTCTTTATGGAAGCAGATTTGATGCAGGGTGTAGGCCAACTTAGCCTTGGTGACTCATCCACCCTAGATGAACCTTGTCCTCATCATCAGATCCAGAATCACAGAATGTTGGATTGGATCGGTTCCACTTGCACTGGAGCCACTTTGCATTGGATAATAATCTTGGTATTATCCTAGATAACTTTGAAAATACCTGCAAAAACATTTTTATTTATGTTGGTAATAATATCTCCTAACTCAAATTCTCAGTTTTTGCTCCTCATCTTCACAAACATTCCTATATTTAGCAGTAAATTGTTCGTGCTGAAATCCATATTCATCACTTCACCTAGAAGACAAATTTGCTACAGTCTGGGGGGCCCATCTTGCTGAGGCAGTACGAATACGCAGCTTTCTATGGCCAAAGGCACACAAGGGAGTGAGGTAACTGTTCTCATAACTAGTGCTCTTAACTCCTCATCCTGAATGACAGGTATCTACTTATGAAAGGACTGATGGGGAATGAACCAGATATAAAAATGGGACTCTGTCAATAGGGAAATGTCTTCATGCTCTAAGTTTGTATCCTCTGCTTAATCACATAAGCATTACTGTAAAATTGGTAAGAATAATGTAGAGAACTTGCAAGACTTCTAGCAATATTATATCATGGAGCTTTGCATGAATGTATAATTTTATAGGATAAGAGTTTGGGAGTGTTGGCTGGTCTCAATACAAAAAACCTTTGTGCTTCTATGGTTATGTGAGTGTAGAACAGAAAAAATATTTGAGTGTTTATCACACTAATCTCAAAACCAGCTCCTGGAGCTGGTACACCCAACTGATTACTACCCAATACTCATAGTTCAGGTGGGCAGTGATGAAATTGCACAGAGGAGCCTGTGAACTATGAAAAGAGATTTCAGGGGTTTAGGGCGGATAGTTCAAGGAATGGGTGCTCAAGTGGTGTTCTTCTCTATACCTTCTGGGGAGGTGCAGGACATGGGGTGGGCTAGGAAAACACAAGTCATGAATAATTGGCTGAGGGACTGGTGTTGAGACAGGAACTTTGGGTTCTTTGACCATGGGGTGGTTTACTCAGCCCCTGGCCTGTTGTCGAGGGATGGAACTCGTCTGTCTCATAGGGGGAAACGTATCCTAGCGCAGGAGCTAGCAGGGCTCATTGAGAGAGCTTTAAACTAGATTCGAAGAGGGTGGGGCTGTAACTGGGCTTACAACAGTGGGGCAGCACTCTAGTGTTGATAAAGACCGGGGATCCTCCCAACCTCCTAGGGTGAAACTGGCGTGCTCAGCTCGCTCCCTGAAGTGCCTGTACACAAATACGTGCAGCATGGGGAATAAGCAGGAGGAGTTAGAAATCCGTGCTCGGTCGGGAGATTATGACCTGGTGGCAATTATAGAGACATGGTGGGACAGCTCACATGACTGGAATATAGTCATGGGTGGCTATACCCTTCTCAGGAAAGACAGGCCAGCAAGGCGAGGGGGGGGAGTTGCTCTTTGTGTGAAAGAACAACTTCACTGTACTGAGTACTGCCCAGAGATGGATGACGAGCGAGTTGAGAGTTTGTGGGTGAGAATTAAGGGACAGGCTGGCATGGGTGATACTGTCGTGGGTGTCTATTACAGGCCACCGGATCAGGACGAGGAAGTTGATGAAGCCTTCTACAGGCAGCTGGTAGCAGCCTCGCAGTCACAGGCCCTGGTTATTGTGGGGGATTTTAACTACCCTGATATTTGCTGGAAGGCCTCCTCCGCCAGCCATCCGCAGTCCAGGAGGTTTCTCCAGTGCATTGATGATAACTTCCTGATGCAAATGGTGGATGAGCCGACTAGGAGAGGAGCAATGCTAGATCTTATTCTCACGAATAAGGAGGGTCTGGTTGAAGAGGTAAAGGTTGAGGGCAGCCTTGGTTGCAGTGAGCATGAGGTGGTGGAGTTCAGGATCTCATGTGGCCATAATAGAATTCAGAGCAGAATAGCAACGCTGGACTTCAGTAGGGCCAACTTTGGCCTTTTCAAGCAATTGCTAGGGGAAATACCATGGGACAGGGTACTTGAAGGTAAAGGGGCCCAAGATAGTTGGTTAGCGTTCAAAGAGTGCTTCTTCCAAGCTCAAGATCGGTGCATCCCAACAGGCAGGAAGTCAAGGAAGGGTGCCAGGAGACCTGCATGGTTAAACAGGGATCTGCTGGGCAAACTCAAGTGTAAAAGGAGGGTTTACAGATCATGGAAGGAGGGGCTGGCCACTTGGGAGGAATATAAGAATGTTGTCAGAGAGTGTAGGGAGGCAACTAGGAAAGCTAAGGCCTCCTTAGAATTAAACCTTGCTAGAGCGGTCAAGGATAATAGAAAGGGCTTCTTCAAATACATTGCAGACAAGGCTAACACCAGAGGCAATGTAGGCCCACTGATGAATGAGGTGGGTGCTCTGGTGACAGAAGATACAGAAAAGGCAGTGTTACTGAATGCCGCCTTTGTCTCTGTCTATACTGCCGGAGGCTGTCCTGAAGAGTCCCGTACCCCTGAAGCCCCAGAGGAAGGCAGGACAAAGGAGGAGTTTGCTCTGGTAGATGAAGACTGGGTTAAGGAGCGGTTAAGTAATCTGGACACCCATAAATCTGTGGGTCCTGATAGGATGCACCCGCGGGTGCTGAGGGAGATGGCGGAAGTCATTGCTAGACCACTCTCCATCATCTTTGGCAAGTCATGGGAAACGGGGGAGATGCCTGATGACTGGAGGAAAGCGAATGTCACACCAGTCTTCAAAAAGGGCAAGAAGGAGGACCCGGGTAACTATAGACCGGTCAGCCTCACCTCCATCCCTGGAAAGGTGATGGAACAACTTATTCTTGATGCTGTCTCTAGGCATATCAGGGGTAAGAGGGTCATTAGAGGCAGTCAACATGGCTTCACCAAGGGGAAGTCATGCTTGACCAACCTGATAGCCTTTTATGAGGACATTACCAGGTGAATAGATGATGGTAAAGCCATAGATGTGGTCTATCTCGACTTCAGAAAAGCATTTGACACTGTCTCCTCGCGGCTAAACTGAGGAAGTGCGATCTGGATGATCGGGTAGTGAGATGGATTGTGAACTGCCTGGAGAAAAGAAGCCAGAGAGTTGTGGTGAATGGGATGGAGTCTAGTTGGAGGCCTGTATCTAGTGGAGTCCCCCAGGGTTTGGTATTGGGACCAGTGCTATTCAATATATTCATCAACGACTTG
>WKFP01014874.1:119111-154858 GCA_011057875.1 Pterocles orientalis | reverse complement strand
GGAGAAGGACTTGGGGGTATTGGTGGATGAGAAGCTCAACATGAGCCGGCAGTGTGCGCTTGCAGCCCAGAAAGCCAACCGTGTGCTGGGCTGCATCAAGAGAAGCATTAGCAGCAGGTCAAGGGAGGTGATTCTCCCCCTCTATTCTGCTCTCGTGAGACCCCACCTGGAGTACTGTGTTCAGATGTGGGGCCCCAACATAAAAAAGACATGGACCTGTTGGAGAGAGTCCGGAAGAGAGCCACAAAATTAATCAGAGGGCTAGAGCACCTCCCCTATGAGGACAGGCTGAAAGAGTTGGGGTTGTTCAGCCTGGAGAAGAGAAGGCTCCGAGGAGACTTAATAGCAGCCTTCCAGTACCTGAAGGGGGCCTACAGGAGAGATGGGGAGGCACTCTTGATCAGGGAGTGTAGTGAGAGAACAAGGGGTAACGGGTATAAGCTAAAAGAGGGTAAATTTAGACTTTACAGTAGGAAGAAATTTTTCACTATGAGGGTGGTGAGACACTGGAACAGGTTGCCCAGGGAGGTTGTGGATGCCCCATTCCTGGAGGTGTTCAAGGCCAGGCTGGACGAGTCTTTGAGCAACCTGCTCTAGTGGAGGGTGTCCCTGCCCATGGCAGGGGGGTTGGAATTTGATGATCTTTAAGGTCCTTTCCAACCCAAACCATTCTATGATTCTATGATTCTATGATTTTATTATTCTATGATTCTATGATTCTATGATTCTGTGATTGATTCTATCTAGAGGGTCCTCACCTATATACTGGGCATGACGTGTATGTTATGGAATAGATTATTGGCCACTTTGGGTCTCAATCCCAAACCTAAGATCAAATCCTGGGCTAGTAACTGGGGTGTGCTCCCTCCCAGCTTCTCCTGCTTGTGGACATCGAGAGAAGCTGAAAGACCTTCGCAGTTGTGTAAACATCACTTTTTATCAGCTTTCTTAGCACAAATCCAAAACACAGCCTCTTGATAGCTATTATGAAGAAAGTTAACTCTGTCTCAGCTTAACCCAGGACATTCTGGCATGCATGATATGGGCAAAATATTCTGATGACACACAAAAATGGAACGGCTGCAAAAGTTGCAGCATGCCTGTCCGTGGACATCTGTAAGAAAAAAATTAAGCTACCATCTATTAGTGTGTCCTGGTTTTGGGCTGGGACAGAGTTAACTTTCTTTTTGTGCTGAGAAGGTTTATAACATACTGATGTTTTTAGTTGCTTCCAGGATAGTCAAGGTCTTTTCAACAGCTCTGCTGTGTCAGTGTCCACAGGTGCAGGAGAAGCTGGGAGGGAGCATAGCCCACAATTACTGGCTTAGGATTCAAACTCAGGTTTAGGACTGAGACCCAAATTGGCCAATGGCATATTCCATGTCATGCCCAGTATATAGATGAGGATCTGCCAAGAAGTTCCTTTTCTTGGGGTCATATCTGTCTCTGTCTCTTTCACTTTCTGGGTCATCCCTTACTCTGTCAGTCAGCTCTCAGTCTCTCAGACACTCAGGCTCTTATCTCTTTTCTGGGATTCAGGACTCTCCCTATTCTGGCATGTTTGTCTGGGAATGGGCTTAGCCTTGGTCATTGGGCGGTGAGCAGTTGCACTATGTATCACTCATTTGTATATTTGTATATTATTATTATTATTATTTTCAATTTTATTTTAGTTATTAAATTGTTCTTATCTCAACCCGTGAGTCTCTTTTCCCTTTACCGCTTTAATTCCCTCCCCCATCACCAGGAGAGGGGAGGGTAAGAAAGCATGTGTGTGGTGTTTGGTTGCTGCTAGCTGGGTCAAACCACGAAACAGTAGTAACAAGATATTAACAGTGACCCTGTTTTGAGATAGGGACAATCAACTGGATTACCTTTCATGTTCCTTTAAATTTTGTTTGCCTGGATTATTCAAGATCATCTCTGTCCACAGCCGTGTTTTCTTAATTCCTAACATTCACAACCGTTAAAAAGATACCCAGTATATCTGATAATAACCAAGCTATCTCTAAGACTATGGTGACAGTTTAAAGCATAAGGCAAGAATATATATGAATAATAACAAAGTTGAAACATAGGTAATCTAAAGTTAGGCCAAGGAAGAGCAATTATCACCTTTGTTACTAGTAGCACCAGTGTCCCAAGGAGGTTTTTTTTCTTTTTACTGGGTACTTCTTGTCTGCACCAGCAATACTACATGAAACGGAGTTCTGCATTTCATTTAGAGCAAATATTGAAACCTTACAGATGCTTGTCTGCAGCTACACAGAAAAGACAAACAG
The DNA here is from genome assembly GCA_011057875.1 of Pterocles orientalis. Taxonomy (NCBI): domain Eukaryota; kingdom Metazoa; phylum Chordata; class Aves; order Pterocliformes; family Pteroclidae; genus Pterocles; species Pterocles orientalis. Next base: position 152,576 of record WKFP01014874.1, on the reverse strand, counting down.
CCTCCGGAGAAGCCAGCCCCACAGAGCTTTTCACTTGCTTAGTTTTAGCAAGATATATGAATATCTACACAGACAGAAAATGAGAGCTAGGACAAGACATTAATAGAACCCACTGGGAATCAGGATCCTGATGTTGCCAGAAGTGAAGTCCCTTCAACTCCCCATGCAGTAGAGGAGACGTGAGGGTGCACAACACTCTGCTGAAACAGGCCATGAAGATCCATCAAAGTCCCATCTTGGCAGTGTCACAGGTTGGAAAGAAGCAAGAAGGTTGTGCAAGTACCTGTAGAAATAATACGTTTAAAGGAAACAAGAGGGAAAGCTTACTCTGTCAGAAATTGCCCTAGATATATGTTACAGATGAAATTTTGCTTCTGTAGAGAGCTGTGCATTTGTATTCCAGAACATATTTTGGCCCTGGAATAGTATGGTTGAATTTTTCCCAGTGTGGACAGGCAGCAGAATTAGTCTGACGCAGTAAGCCTGGTCCTCAGCTTTGTTTCATTTCTATTGGCTGGAGTCAGTATAAGATCCCTGTGGGAATCCCTCGTTCCTGGAGGTTTCATTACTGGGGCTCAGGGCCAGCTTACACACAGTGAAGCAGGGGCTGCCCCTGCAGGGTGCTGTGGTGGCCAGTGATTCTCTGGGGTCCAGGAGCATCGGGGGCTCCCCATGGTGGGTGTCAGGTCTGTGCCTAGCATCCAGGGCCCATCCCACCACCCCAGCCAGGAGTGAGGCAGCCAGGAGACACTAGGGGACAGGCCAAGCCACAGGCATTGAGTACCTCTCTGGGGACAGAATGGGTTGTTGTCCCATGAGTAGGTTCAGGAGCAGGCCTGTGGAGGGAACAGGGGTCAGACCCAGCCCCTGCCTCATCACCACAGGCTTGGTGGTCAGGTCCACCCCTGTCGGCCATGAGAGACCCACAGTCCTGGCCCGTGATGACCCCTGACACTCAGCGTCTCTTCATGATAACAAAGCTTGAGTGTTTACACAGGTTTAGTCTCATCCAACTGGTGCTTAAAATGAGTAAGTTGTGACTTGAAATTCCTCTGCTCTCTTTCTTTATAACCACAGCTGCTTATCCAACCACCGCTGCTGTGTCCAGCTGTACCACTTGCCTCTGCATCTCTCCTTACTTCTGTGAGGACATGCATCAGGCACAAACATCCTCCAAAGTACTCATCAAAAGGTGATGAACCCACTACAGCATCTACCTGCCTTTGTCTTTATCAATAGCGCCATTCCTCAAAACCATCTCAGCCCATGCCACACTGGCCTTCTCTTTCCTTGCCATCCCTAAGGGAAAAGGATGCACCAGGAACCCTTCTCCTCCCTTTCGGTTGCCCTGCGTGTGGGCTGCCAAAGTTTTAAGCTCTAATCTGTTGTGGGAGTTTGATCGACAGACTCCAGCTCTGGCACAGGAGGCCAAAAGCCTCTGAGGAATATCCCTGTCTTGCTTATTAAGCCTGTCCAATTCCAGCCAATGAGTACACAAACTAATCTCTGGTAATAGCTACATAAAGGGTCACAGCTTGAAAGGAACAATGTGAAAAAGTGTCCCCTTGTGTTCCACTTTTCCATCCTCTTTTTTACCTTTGAACTGGAAGACCACGGGTAATAGGGATAATATTTCTTTATGTGTGTGGAAAACATCTTACCACTTTGAATAAATTAATTCAAAACAGAATTCATTCAGGGCCAGCTTACACACAGTGAAACAGGGGCTGCCCCTGCAGGGTGCCGTGATGGCCAATGATTCCCTGGGGTCCAGGAGCATTGGGGGCTCCCCATGGTGGGTGTCAGGTCTGTGCCTAGCATCCAGGGCCCATCTCACCATCCCAGCCAGGAGTGAGGCAGCCAGGAGTCACTAGGGGACAGGCCAAGCCATAGGCATTGAGCACTTCATTTATTCAAACAGAAATGTCTTCCTTTTTCTAGGTATGTAGAAAATCAAATCCACAGTGGAGAAGCAAGCGGAAAAGGAGAGTTTTCCTTGGTTTCAGTTTATTGCAGTGAAATTCACTGCAGTGCCAGAAGTAATATCACAGTAAAGAGTAATGTTACGAAGGTCCTAGGTAGATGCAAATTTGGGGTGAATGTAGTTTAGTGTAAAACAGAATCACTGTTCTTAAAAAGGTTGAAAAGGATCTCTTCTACAAAAGAGTGTATTTTTCTCCCTTCCAAGTATCATACATTTTGACAAGTCGAAAGGTGAAAAAGGAGAAAAAAAGACTTGTAAATCAGGAATATATAACTTCATTATATCATTCCTATTGAAGAACTTTCTATGTGTCAAGAACATGCTATATACCTCTTGGGGGGGCAAGAGGAGAAGAGTTCCTCAGTTCAGTTGGAAATAATCTACTGGAAGGTTTCTTCACGGAAGTTGCAGTCAAACAAAGTTATTTTGGTTTCAGAGACAGTGTAGTAAAACAAAGCATATTTTCAAGTTGTGTTAGTTTCCTGTAGTGCTCCATAACCTTATGCAATATGCATGTAGGGGGCTTTTGGCTTCCCTTTACAAGCATGCCTAGAAGATCAGCAATTTTTGCAGTCCCAGATCCATCACTTCCTCTGTGATAAGAGATTTTCAGGGCTTATATGATCCTAGTATAGGTCAATGACCTAAGTGATGAGCCTTGTTTCTCTCCTGTGGATAATTTAAAAATTGTCCAGTATGAAAAAAAAATCAAATTTTGACATAATTGAAAATATTTACTATCCATTCAACAAATTTGTTTGCTGTTTTCCTGTGGTGCTGTCATTTATTCAGCAATAGACTCAATGGTTTAATCTAACAGATATTGTGGTCAGCTAGTTTTCAATGCACCTTCAAGGTGCTGTGTGTGTGTGTGTGTGTGTACACTCACCTGAAAACATCAGCATGTTTGGTGTGTGAGCATCAACAGAAGTATAATTCATTCTGTCACCTACGTGAGAAGCTGCAGTAAAGTATGTGCAAAAACCTATTGAATAAATAAATTTTGTGCCATAAAATTCTATCACCTGCAAAAGCAGGTGTTAATGCTTCAGGAATACACACATACTGTAGATAGTGTTGCAGACTGCAGAAACCTGGTGTTTATGTTCCTGTAGCTCTTCCTTTAGCATTAGATTATTAGTTCAGTACCAGTGTGTTGCTGTTTCTTATCTATATATTGGCACGATTGGTTCCATGTAGTGCATTTGCTTATATCTAACTTTGCTTGCAAAGACTATTTCAAGATGATGCCAGTGGGGATGGGGGTGTGAGAGGAAGAGAGAGAGAATATTTTTAATTAGTTTTGTGTAGGCAGGAGGGAGACCACAGATGTAGTATCTGTGTAATGTAAATGCATCATATTTTTTTGTACATTTTTCTTGTGATATCAAGCAACAAATAGACCAATCACAACAGTCCAGTAGCTTTATTTGTGCTGTTTTTGGAAGACTTGGCACTGCTAAGCACCCTTATGATGTCTTATTGTTGTTCCTGCTTGACATTCCCTGTCCTTGACATCTCCCTTCCCTTGAATCGATGATGACTGCCATCTCAGCCCTCAGGCTTCTCCACGGCTGCTTTCAACTAAACTAGCCTCGTCCATTATTTCTTGCTGCCCTACTTTTGCCCCTCACCACCCCCTCTTCTAAAGTCGATAGCAACTTTAATTCAGCTTGCAAGAATGGCTGTTGTGGAGAGCTTTTTGAAAGGCAGGATGTTTGCACACCCAGCTGAATCTCTGGTGGGAATTTCCTCTCTCTGGTGAGCGGCATGGGCAACCAGCCTGCACCCCTTCTATGGAGTCTGACACAAAATGGCAGCTTGAGACTAGTGCGGTCACTTGCCTGGATAATACATTTAAATATAAAAGCGAGCAATTCATGGTAGCAATGTAGTTTCTTGGTGGATATTGCTATCATCACCCATGGGGGATTAGAAGCACTCGTTTATTCTTGGTGCTTGATTACACCCCAAGGACATGATTATCCCATGCCAGTAGAAATATTTCTTGTTATATCTTATTGCTTAATTGCAACATCATACAAAAAAAAAAAGTAAAAAGTGAAAAAATAGAGATCAGGTAAGACATTGCTGAAATCATCATAAGAGAGCATGATAGTTTCTGAGCTGCTAGCTATGTATATTAATTAACCCTTCTCAAAGAAATCCATAGAGGCATACTTTCAAGAGAGATTCCCTCTGCTTCTCACACAAACAGATACGTGGTATAGTCTCTCTCTTGGTATCTCATGCACTGCTCCAGGCTCTTGATGTCAAAATACACCAGCTGAGAATGTAGGATAAGAACAGCCATAGGCTTTCCTCTAGTCCTTAAGACATTTCAAATCTATATTTTCCCGATTAGTACAATATCCTGTTTCATCAGGAGCACAAATATTTTTTCTCCTGGTCTCCAAATGGGCAATTTTTACAGCAGGACGTGAAAAACCTTAGCATAAAAAACCCAGAAAAAACATAGAAAACTCACCTGGGAGTCCGAAGCTCTAAACTATATTTACTTTTTTCCATTGTGAGAAACATTTAAATAATTCCTTAACATTTATAACTGCAGATCTGTTTAAAATAATTGAAATGGAAGCGTTGAAAGAAATTACATTTTGCTAATCCATTTACAATGGTATAAATTGCTTCTCATAGCCAACTGCCAGGCTGACTGTTTTATTTAATAACTTTAATGCTGAGGTTCCCTGAGGCAAGGAGACAGTTATCCCACCAACTGCAGAAGGTTTTACTGAAGTGTCCCCTGGCTATTGTCCAGGGACTGTGAACGAGCTTGGCTAACAGGTTGACTTGCATTCCCTGTCTCTGACAAATATAGCTGTTATCTGTTTGAATGCAAATTAATTCAAAGTGAAAGAGAAAAAGGCATAAACAATGCATCCTAGGAAATCAGGCTGTTTTATTAGTATACAATTGTGGCTGGGTGGCTAATAATCTATCCTTATAAAATATGTTGTTATTACATTTTGAGAGTCTGGGATTGAGCAATTATGATCTTACTACCCTGCAGAATAAGAGATACATCTCAAATTTAAAGAGCTCAGAAAGAAATAGTGTCTAGAAGGATAACTCACAAGCACAGTCATTTGATAGTCATTGCTCTATACAATACAACACAACACAACTGTATCTATGGTGTTTATTCCCATATTCAGTAGCATCACAGAAGAAAATTCTTTCTCCTCTGTCTCTATGATGTGCTGCATTAGGCTGACTTTCTTTTCAGGTTGTGAGTAAACGTGATTTCCCTGGCTATGATCCCATATTTTTTCATGTTGGTTTAAGTGGAGTCACTCAGTGTAGAGAAGACCAGGATCCAGACCATTTTCCCTACTGTGAACTCTGCAGTACTCTTGGTCTCTTTTGCTCATCGTATGAAGGACAGTGTTAGATTCAGGCTTGGCCCCTCAGTTCAGCACACTGTAAATTGCTTCAGTCTGAGATATGCTGCAGGAGCCCCCAGTTTCTCCAAAGATTGAAAAGTTGCTGACTAACACAAATGAATCTTTTCAACAGTAAGACTGCATGGCTCGACACGTTCAAATGCTGCAAAATGTCAATTGTTTCTGAGGCTTAAAAGAACATGCACTTTCTTATAATGAGGAAGACTGCAGAAAAACCTGTCAAATTATTTTTTTTTCATAAATCTCAGAAATAGAACACAAACAAATTAGCAAAGTATATTACAATATTTGGAATCTATGTTTTAGATGAAAAATAATATGACCATAATTGCAAATAGCAGAGATATTACTGGCTATGTTTGTATTTTCAAATTGTATCAATCATAACTGCTAACCATCTATGAATTATATAGGATCATAACTGTTTTTTTTTTATTTTTCCTCTCAAAGAAATACATTTTCATTTTCAGGAAAGTTGCCCTGAGGCAAAGACTTGAAATTGTTCTCAAGCAGATAGTATAATTAAGGATTGATCTGCACAGTGGGGAGAAGTTGGATGAATCAGACACTGACATTTCTTTCTTTTCACTTTTTCCTTATGACTGAAATTCTGGATTCCTCCCAACTAACATAAGACACTTAACCATGTAGAAGATGTAGAGTTAGGAGTTTAGATATTCTTGATTGTCAAGGATTGTCGAAGACAGATAGGTACTTCCAGCTGGCAATTTATCCTGTAACTCATCATTGACTTCAGCAGGAGCCTAGGGCAAATATTCTCTTGATTTAGACACCTCAAGTAGGTGCCTGAGGTTGAAGTGAGATGAAAGTAGGCTGAAAATTTTGGTTTAGTTTATTAGAAACTACCTGTTCTCGACTACCTGACTTGGAAACAGTGACAAATATTCACATAGCAAATCTGTAGTCACAAAGGGAGGTCTTTGGCTTGTCTTCAATACCTTGACTCCCTCCTTTAGACATATTTTTGCTCAGCAGTATGTCAGGAGCTGGGCTTGGGGTCCCCACTGAAGGCCTGAAAGCTTTCATTTAAATGTCCCTGGTTTGATCATAGCTCTAAATCAAATTTCGTGAAAAAATATTTACCTTGTGCAGTCAACATTTTTCTGCAGCAAATTCTGGGCCCTGAGATCATAGTATTTCCACATATAGGAACATATAAGGAGATGGATATCTTGTGCCTTGTTCCTTCGTGCTACAGTAGAAAATAGTAGCTGAGGAAATTAATCTGCTTTACCATGCATATTTGCTTTGTTGAAAAAATATTTCCATAATAAATCAATTAAAGTATATATTTAATGACCCACACACATTGAGAAAAATATAACAGGTCTTTCAAAATAATACTGGTTGAGAGGGCTTAAAAGATACACCCTAAAAAACACAAAAAATGGTTTGGGCTATGTGTTGCCTTTCAAGCTCTTTCTGTGCAATATGAAACTGTCTATCAGTTATATGTAATCATGCTGTCATATACAACAATAAAATGCAAAAGGCCATAAAATAACAGCACAGAATATCATAAATAACACTTACACACCTTATCTGACCCAAGACTGAGATGATCAACAGAGAGATACAGGTCATTATCTACAAATGCTTATGAAACTCATTTTGGTTACAACGAAGAGGAAACAGGAAGATAAATCTCAAAATAAACTGGAATTTAATCCAGTTTGTAAATTTGTAAATTGACCTGACTTAAGACTATAAACATCTTGTGCTCAGTGAAGCTTCAAACAACATTAATCAACTTGATACAGCTGGTGATGTTCTTGAGTAATATATCTAATTATTGAACTTTATAAGATATTTTGGCCTTTTCATCAGTTCAACTGAATAAGCATTTGCCTGTAATACGTTTTTTTTATGCTGTGAGAATTGATCATATCAAAATATACTAAATCTGCCAAGAAAGAAGATTAATGAAAAACAGCCTTTCCCCTGGATGAAAGGACATTATCTCTAATGGGCTCTTCACAGGAAATGGAGGGAGGAACTCAGTTTATGGCTCTGCAGATCAAAGAAATCAAGGTATCCTGAATTTCCAGTTGTGAACAGAAGCCCAAAAGTTTGGTATTACCTGTTTGACTTGAGGAAACTCTCTGCAGTTTTATGAAACCGGTTTAGCAACACTTTTTTTGGCACCCTTGATTTTGACTTGAAGTTGTGAGCCTTCTGGCTTTAAAATTGGCCAGATTCATTTTATCTATCAAAGAAGAGAATTTACTTAAGAGACTAAGATTATGATTTGAAAAACTGAAATCATGATCAGCTGATTGATTAGCTTATTCAGGTAACAGTTCTCTTCAGTTCATGGCCAAGTCCTCGCTTGTATCTTGATTACGCAGTTCCCCTCTGTTGGTGCCTCTCCTCTGGCAATGCAAAGTTCTTTACACTTTCCAATTATAGCCAGGACTGCCGCAGTACCCAAGCTGCCAGCTAGACACTCCTCCAGAAAATGCTTCTTCAGTGTCATGGCAGTTTTTCAACTTTTTTCCCTGCCTTACCTCATTTGTTCAGTTTGTTAAGATGCTTGGCTAGACCAAAGCTAAAACCTTTCTGACCCCCAACCCCAAAAGAATATCCCTTTTGTTATAACAGTTGTTTCACACTCTGGCACAAACCACATTTCTGCTGTTTCCCCATTTTACATACATAGTAATTCTTGTCCCACCTCTTAATGTCCAAGTTCCTTCTGACTATACAGATACACAGTGTTTCTCAAAATGACCTTGGTTATGCTGAGATTTAGACCTACAAGGTAGATACAAATCCTCAAGGTATCATGTGTGTTCCATTGCAAGCAAAATTTGTCTTTTCACCTGTCAGACTGTTGGTTCATTTAACTTGTGAATTGAGACAAAAAACTAGTTACATAAAAATGATACAAGTAGAGGACAAGCCTCAGTTCTGTGCAGGAAGGAGGTGGTGGTGGAGAAGTTGCATCAGAAAGGTAAGAAACAGACCCAGAAAACAGCTGCTGGTGTTTCACTCTTTGCCACTAACACTGAAGCTGTTAGTTCTTGAGAAAATAAACAGAGGTGGACTTGAGAAACCCTAGGAGTCCATACTTCTTTGTCTTTTTGGCTATACTAAAGAAGAAATATTTAGCAACTATCTTTTCTCTACTGAAGACAAACAGTTCTTAAATGCTAGTTTTAGTAATTTTGTTATTTTGAGCTTCTTTCGTGTTCTTCAATGTAGTCCTGACCTTCTGAATACTGTGAATAAATGTTGCAACTGTGTCTGTTTGAATGCTTCAAATGCAGAGCTATGTCTCCTTATTAAATCTTGTGGAAGAAAGAGACCAGAAGAAACGTGATCCATTATGAATGGAGATTTTCTGAGCCATTAAAAAGGCAGACAGGAGAAAATCTGAGGCTACTGCAGAATTAAAACCTTGTTACAAATTTTGGGAATTAATTAAGTAAGAAGCTTTTCTAAAATTCTTTGATAAAAGGAAGTTTCAAGTAATATGACTTAGAACTGTTTTCTCAGCCAGTCAAGGAGAGCAGTCTGCAGTCTAAGGTGTGCCAGGGCTTTGGGATGTGGCCCTGCACTGAACAAGTACACCATGGTCCTGGTGTACAGAGTGATGGGACAGAGTTAACTTTCTTCATAGTAGCTAGTGTGAGGCTGTGTTTTGAATTTGTGCTGAGAAGACGGCTGATAACATACTGATGTTTATAGTTGCTGACAGGACAACTGCTGCTGTTACTATACAAAAAAACCCACTTCTGCTGAACTGATATATCTTGTTCATATCCAGAATCTGTAACAGTTGTAGCCCTTTTAACTAGCCTGTAGATAAATCCATCTGTAAGGGACTTTGTATGAATCTCTGTTCTCTAAGATGTCCTTTTAATCATTATCTGTGATAAGAGCAGAAAGTAGTTGTATAGAACTAATGGGAAGATCTGTGTCATAACAGTCTGTAAATCACTTTGAACATTTTGCTATGGACCAAGCACATTATGCAGTTTAGGTTATCATTGGGGCTTAGATGTCAGATGTCTTGCTGTAAAAACTTGAGACTCTAGAAAATCAAAATAACTTAAAAGTTATGTTACAAGCTCATAGTTACTGATGGTGAGAGGTGTTCTGATGGGTGGGTTTCCATGTTCATTGAAAACCAAGACTTCTGTAGAAAAGATAATAAATTTTATTTCTGGAGTAAAAGCTAAGCAAGTTCCTTTGCTAACACTATGACCAACTTATTCTATGACAAACAAAGGTGTGGTGGTGTGGGAGAGACAGCTTGAACCAAGGACTTTTTTGGACTTGTTCAGTCATCAGGGGACAGAGCATAGGTATGCAGGACAATTTTTGAGGATGTTCTTCATTTGGAAGTCCCTTTGGAGCAGCTGGCAGTTGAAATTTCTTACCCAATCCACAGAAGAAAACTGATTGGGAAAAAGTGCTGAATCACAACATGCTTAGGAGGAAGCATTAATTTACTGTACACCTCAGAAGTGAATTCCTTTGCCTTTTGAGGCCTTAAGCACGCAACTTTTAAATCTGTACTCAGTCACATCAGAACATGCAGCTGTGTCCAATTGGTAGTAGAAATTATGATCATTTTAGCTAACATATTCTGACATAGTTAATAACCCCAAAGAAGGCAGACCCAAGGTGACTTACTCGCTGTGTATTGTTGCACACAATATATTAATCAGAAAAGCTCTGCTCGTGGAGCAGCTTGCAATTAATCATTATGTTGGACCCAGCAACCTTGGTCTCCTGGAAAAATAAAGGAATCTTTTGGGCTAGGTGAAAAATCTTGCTTGAATTTTGATAATGCAAATGCATTTTGATTTATTACAATATGAAAATCAGTCAGGGGAATATCCCACTTCCTCTGGTGTGAACACCATGGAAGCAAGAGCAGCCAAATCTGAGAGAAGGAAGGAGAAGAAAAAGACTGGGACAATTGTTCTTTTAGTCCTCCCTATGATATTGGGTAGTATGAGGTGACTGAGAGATCACCTGTAAAACTGGGACAGAGTCATGGGGAAAATCTGAGAAAGTGTGTGCCCAGCTGGTAAGCTGTGATGTTTTGTGGCTACTAAACACTGTCCCACATTTTTTTGGAGGGTTTATAACAATGGTTGAATCCAGCTGCCCTTTCAGCTCTGTGGTCAGCAGCTTTCTTCCTTTCTTCCTGCATCCTTGTTATTGCTCAAAAAATGGTGCTAGAAGAAATCAGGCTTGGTGTGGGGTTTTTTTTGTTGGTTTGTTGTTGTTGTTTGTTGTTTTTGTGTGTGTGTGTGTGGGGGGGGATTTGTGTACAGGTGTATGAATTAAGATTTTCCTAAAAATGTGTATTTCCAAGAGACATTTCAAAAATTGTTATCATTAAATGGAGACATGTGGAGTAAAAGGTTGCTGACTTAACCTGTTGCCTAAAACTGTACTTTCAAGGTCAACTCTTCTTTCTCTTCCCTGAACCCAAGAGTTCTTGCTGTTTTTCAGTGTTTCCTCAGCTGCTTGAGAGGTTGAGTTTAAAGTTAGTGGTTACTACCTCTAAGGAGAAAGATTAAACCCTCCTACATTAGGTGAGGGCAGAGAAATGTAAAATATATTAATTTTTCAAGCACTTTAGAATAAAATGTGTTGCCTCTAATATAAAGTCAGAGACACTCAGTGCAGACAGTAGGGTGTGGTTTCCAGTGACTTTCAGATTTGCCCAAACTTTGTTGCCCTTGAAGGAAATGGGACTTTTCCCTGAATCCTCACTGGAAGCAGGGCTTAATCCACTATTTAGCAGTCCTGGGTTATCAGCTAGAATTCTGTTTCTGTGATCCTGAAAGAAAACAAAGAAAAGATGTACTTTTGACATGTTGATATCCTTGGCCAAAATATGAACATCACTGGGTCTGCTTATCCCTCATGTGATCTACTGGATCTGCTTATGGCTCTCTACAGGACACGGTGTACAAAAATGAAGCAGTTCATGCTGCCTGTGTTATTATCTGCCTAAAGAGCTTCTGTCTCTCAGGATGTAAGGCTGCAAGATTTCAAAGCACTCAAAATATATTAACGCACAGTTTTAAGGAACCTCATGTAGCCTCCTCACTGTCCTGGCATCTCAAGAGTTCTTGTTTGTGAGAGCTTTGCAGCTTACCTTCAGGAATCTCTTGAGCACACAAATGGAGCTGTAATGTGCAAGAGCTTCCTTCCTTAGATGTTGTTTTGGCATAACTTGACCCTGAGTAGCTTTTTGAGAATGTTTCAGGATTAACAAAAGACTCAAGATGGTAAATTCAATGATTTGGATGTTGTTAATATTAGAGCTGTCTTGGCATTGACAAATAAGCTAATTGGAATATAAAGCATGTTAATCAAGGGAGTAGATTTCCATGGTTCAAGGTAAAAAACAATGTCAAAATCCTGTAATATATATTTATGGTAAACTAAATTGGTAACTTGCTTCTAATGTATGTTCTAAGTTCCATAAGAGATAATTTCTTAGAACCTACTGTAAAATTATTGAGAGTTCAAATCCTTAAGGACAGTGGTTTCACACAATGTGGTGGAAGTTCAGGGTTTGCTACCATTCTAAAATTTGACTTAAGGGAATTAAGAACATAAAAGAATACTCTTAAATAATAAGTGTAGCACTCAGGATCCTAGGACAGAAACAAATTATCCTTGAATAAGGCACACAGTGCCTTAGAGATGAGATACATTTCTGGACTAGCTTGCTAACAGGTTTGTACGTTGTTGGTATATTTCACACAGTGCAGCAGCCAGATAAAAAGACCTGTTCATCAGAAAAAAAGGGCACTAACATTTTACTGCAATTCTATCAACAATTTATCACAACCGTATGGTCATGAAGTTGTTGAGAAAGTATGCTATTTTACTCTTAAATATTTTTCTTTTACTTTTCCCATCATTTAATTATCTTGTTTTGGTTATTTGAGTGTTGTTTAGTAAAGCCTGTAGTTGCTGGACTTTGCTAAGTACTGTGAAAATAACAAATGTACTCTTATTTCAGAAATCAGACCTGCATATAAATTAATTATTTGGATGTTAAAAATATGCTTATCAACAAAAACAGCAAGGAAAGATTATCTCAGTGGTAGATTGGTGAGCTTTCATACAAAGTATTTACGGTATATATATTTCGGGGGGTTTTTTATATTGCCATGTGAATACTTCAGCCCATTACCCAGAGTTTTTCACACATAAACTTTCATCTCTTGGGACCAAGCTTCCTCTGAATTAGAAGGTTTATGCCAGAGTGATTCCATTTATGTAGTTCCTCATGGAGTCATCTAGATTTACAACAGTTTAAAGCAAAATCAGTAGACTGCTTGTTGAACTCTGGTGGAAATGTATCTTGCCACATTTAACCTAACGTTCTAGGATTTTTTATCTCTTCTCCTTTGCTGTGTTTGGTTGCTGTCACGGAATGCACTTTTGGCACTTTTTATTTCCTTCCTCTCTGGTATGTATGATTATATATCTACATGTGTGTGTTTGTGTGTGTGTGTGTATAGATTCAAGGTGTCAAGAATGGACTTGAGCAGTAGGCAACAGAGGAGAGACTGTGTAGTTTTCCTGTCACTAAGAGAACAACTATTTCCATCCCTATTGTTAGATATTCTTTTTGGTATATTCAGTATAAATACGTAATGCTGTCTCTTGATGTTTTTCCTCATTATTCCTTGAAGAAGCATTAGACTTTTCCCTTTCAGGAAAACATAGCTTTGCTTTTGTTTTGTGAAGATGCACATCTTTCTGGTGTTAGCACTTTCTTTTGCATGCTATATTTCTTTCAGTGAAATAATATCCTTCTAGTGAGAATGTTTTTGAGTATTTTTCTATAAAATTCAAAATACAGAGAACAAGTAAAATGCTAAAAAAATTGCAAAGCAGTTACTGAACAGACTATTGCACTAAACAATATTGGTTTTGCTGAAGTTCATATGTCTTCTCCGTGCCATCACTGTACAGATTTTGAATCCAAACAGACTCTTGAACTCCACTGGGAACTTTGTCCAAATAAGATAAATTTCAATCATTTTCCTACCTACACTATGAAAAATGAGTTTTTCAGATTATATCAAGATGGAAGTGTAAATTAGCAGGTAACTGTGAGCTAATTTTCAAATTCTCTGAGAGTTTCAGTGTTTATTGCTTAAACATTCTGCAAATCTTTGCATCTTCATGTTTTGATTTTTTTCCTTAAATTAGCAGTGAAAAATTATCTGCCCAGTTTCAGATAGTGTAATTAAAGAATCTCAGTGAAATATTTTAGCTCATGCAAGACTACTGTTAAAAAGAGAAATAAAAGTGGAACTATAGAAAGAGGCTATTTTAGAAGGAGGCAAACCCAACAAAACTGGTTTCTAGAGCAAGTAACCTGTACCGATTCAATTAAGAAAATGTTCAAGATATTGAAACTTTATGCAGCCTCCATTTTACAATGTGCTAAAGTAGAAATAGTTATTCTTTTTTTGAGAATCTATTTATTACATAAGAGAAAATTAGAAAACTTCTGTTTAGAACATGCAGTTAAATCACAATTTTACAGCTGGAGAGACTCTGAAATTTAACCTCAAATCCGAACAGGGCTGGAGACTTGGGCAAGACTTTTTGCCTTGCATTTGTTTCTACTGTTTCTTCAGCTGCAATATGACTGCTGTCCATGTACAATTGCAGATCATGGTTTTTAAAATACACACAGTAAGCAATGTGATACCCATGTACAATGCTCATGTACGGTCTTTCTAATTTCAGCTCCTGACCACGAACTCCTTGTGCCACTGGTAATTTCACTACAGCCTTCCATGAAGGCATTCCCCTCTGCCGTTGACTTACACTCATGAAGGCTGACCAAGAAGAAAATATCCAAACTAAATCACTTTTTTATGAGGAATGTAGTATAGATTGAACCAAAACATTTATAATAACTATGATTTCCTCTTCAGCAGAAGAAACGTTTGCGGGATTTCACTGTTTCCATAGGAGACTCAGATTTGGGTTTCACTGCTTCCTTTGCATCTCTGAAAGGAGTGATGTCCCAAGTGCAGCCAGTGATCATAACATAGCTAAACCCACTGTTTCCTCTTGGAAATGGGTTTCTGTAGTTCACAGATCAGTGGGTGCTACAATCCCTCCTTCATGCCTGACCACAGAATCTATGAGTCCAACCTCATATTCGGCTGGAACTTTTAGCTAACTTTCAGTATAATACGCCTCATTTCAGTCTCTGAAATACTGGGCTTGTTTGGACTCAGATCTAATGAAGAAAAGGTAGATGATTTTACTGGAGCTAGCTGAGGGTGGCTGCAAGATTAACTCCAAATACCAGTGTGGGCGTATCTTGAATGTGTCCTCTCACGGAGAGATGTGTACTGATTTTCCAGCTAAGGGTGAATCTAAATAGGATCTGTAATATAGAAGGGGAATCTTCTGGAATTTGAATGGCAGTTTTTCTCAGATCTCAGAGCAAGCTTTTTGTCCAGTTGACATATGCAAACACCAACCAGTGTATGCTATCTGTTGTGCAGTCAGAGAAACATGGAGCTGTCATAGACCTCATTTTGAGGGCCTGGTTCGTCAGCTGAAGCTGCAAATACTGCCACTTTTAATTTTGGAGTTTCCTGTATTAGTTCTTGAACTTGACATAGGTGGTGGTCCTTGAATAGGTCACACATTCCACTTATTAGCTGTTTGTGTAAGATTTTCACTTGTGGCTAGAAAAGGCTACAAAACCATGAAGGATCTTGGTGTTTGGTTTGTAATGTCCAGGCAAACCATGTGAACTTGAATCAACTTTTTAGACTAACTGTAAAAACCTACTGCCTCCTCTTGCCTGATGTAACCCCTGTGAAGACAAGCCGTGATCTGATCCCTCTAGACTGAAGCAGCAGTGCAAAAATTATGCCACAGAATGGCATCTCTAATTCCTGTATCCTACCTATTAACATGAGAAATCTTATGGCCCAGATCCTTTAAATCTTCATGTACATGAGTAATCTTACTCACCTGAGTTAAGCACACAGATAGAGAGAAGAACTGGGGCATTAGGGGAGAAAAGACAGAGTTAAGAGTAGACAAGTAGTTTGGGAGTTATTGGTGTATTGATTTTAACATTTGAAAAAAAAAGAATAGAGTGTTACTGAATGGAGATATAGGCACTGTTGTCCTTTGTCTGTTTGCTAGAGTATATGTTCTTGGTTTTAGGTTGTTCAGCTTTGCCTTCTGCCACACCATAACACAAAAAAAGTGTCAAGTCAAAAAAATCCAGGCATTTTGGAGACTTCATGTTTTCATGTCAGTCAATTGTGGGTGACTCCTTTCTTGCTGAATACTGACTCGGATTTTCTGGAAAGTAATTTATTGCACAAGCAATCAACTAACAGTTGCATCTGCAAGACATAACTTAGCTTTTCCTCACTAATAACAGTGCTATACTTATACTAAACTGTTCTGAACACCATCGACATATTTTGCATGTCAAAGAATAATATTCTCCCAAAATTAATGTTGGCAATCTCTACAAGCACCTTATCATGTTGTGAGGAAATTGGGAAAAATTGTGGGAGAAGGAACAACATGGAGGAGAGGAAATGTAAGGACATGCTGCCATTCCATGACAATCTGCAGTTATTTTGCAGTTCTGCAGATTGTTATGAAAAGAAGAATGGCTTTCATCTATCAGCTTTGATCTTGGTGTACTCTACTATGTAGGACTGATGATGTGACAGGAGGGATGGAAAGAGAAATTTATCTGGGAACTAGTAAAGAAATGTGATTGTGCCAGTTCCTAAACAAAAAAAGTGCTCCTTTTTGGTGACCCCGTAACTATATTCTTAGTCTATTCACTTCCCCTATTGTATAAACAAAACCCTTAAAGAGTATTACCGACACTAGTACTATGTAATACCTGCCTCTTACACTACACTTCATGTGTAGCTCTCCTGAAATACTCTGCAAATCAAGTGGAGGTTCTCAATTTCTTGAGTAAAATGTAAGTGGATATTGTTTTTGAGATAAGAATATTGTTGCATGCCTTTTCAGTATGTTGGTATGGTAAATCCTTTTATATGTATTATAATTAACTGTGTAAATTTTATTTGCAATCTCTGAGAGATCATAAAGACCAGAGAGATTGTATATTCCTGCTCCTTACAATATTAACAACTATTCCTACACAAATTTAAAGAAGCCATTTCTAAAAAGAACCTAAAAAAATCAATTCAGATCCCTTATTGGTAGTTGTTCTGCTTCCATTAGTCATTACTGGTGTGACCACAATTCTTTTCTCTACTAGATCCTTACACAAAGAAATCGTAGCTTCTAATCAAATGTTCACTTAAGTCTTAAACTTGAATAGCTAAGGAGAACTCTAAGAGCTAGCACTACATCACAGAAACTAGCTCAATATAATTTTGAGACAAAAGCAGACAATTTTAAGGAAAGAAGAAAAGGAAAAATTCACTGGGAAAAAAATTACCTCCTTAAATGATCCTCAACAAACCAGAGTATTCGTACCTGTACACTAAATATACACTACAACTATGAGTTTGTTCTACTTGCTTTATTGGCCTGATAATGTCTTGCAAATAGACAGCAAGACACAATTAAAATTGACAGTCTGAACAGCATGTGCAAGGGGAAAGTAATTAACTGAAATACAGAAAAACTGAGTTAATTTTCTTTCAGTTTGTCTAAAAATACTTCCACGAAAACAAGCATCTAATATAAGTTCTGATTTCTTTATTCTGGGAAACTAAAACCAAAAAAAAAGGGGAAAAATTAAAAAAGAAAAACTCATGAAGTCAAATGGAGAATGGTCATGAGAGAGAATTAGTAACTTATGTAGAGCATTGCCAGACATCTGTAAGAAACAGTTTGAGAAGCTGTAGGAGATGCCGATATGACAAAGTGTTGGAAGCACATGCAGGATACAGGAAAAACCTCTGCCAGATCCTCCATAACTCCCCATTCCTGACGGCTGCTGAAGGCATCAGAAAATGTAGTCTTTCCAAAGAGAGAAACAGCCCTTTCTCCTTTCAGTAGTTTAATTCCAGAAAGGTGAAGGCTACTTGTTTTACTTAGTAGCAGAGATGCCTTCTGAGAGAAGGACTGAGTTATCTTTTACTGTCTTTGAAAACAGTTCTACAAGTTCTGCTTGCTCAAGAGACTCACGTAACAAGCGGACGCAGGTACTGCCACATTGGTGAGGAGAGACAGGCTGAAATTGTTCTGTCATCAGGGAGACTGAGCTGACCAGGTGAATTAGAATCTGTAATTATGGCTCAAGCCTTTAAAAATATTGTTTATAGTTGATAGCAAAAGAAAAAGACCTAAAGCATTGTTAATCAGGCAGTGGTTCTGCTTCCATTGAAGTCACTGGGTAAAAATCTCTTGAATTTTGGTGGCACTGAACTAAGGTGCATTGATCACTCTCAATTCACCTTTAATTCTTTAACACTCCTACCACATAGCTGTGTGCTCCATGTAAAGCTGGCAGCAGTGGGGGATGAACTGCTGTTATTCTTTTCTATCTACTGAAATGACAGAGGATTGAGTGGACGGGAGAAGAAGGTTCCTGCACTTTCATGATTGCTACATTTTGGTCTTTGGCTTTCAAAATTTGCATCTCCTTTGTTGTGCAGCAAGTCCCTGAGAGAGAGCTACAGGCTTCTGCTCCACGTCTAGTTCTGTCCTTCTCCATGTTATAAATGAGAGAGCAGACTCTCTGTCCTTTGAGTCCTGTGACTTATGTTCATAAAAACTGTCTTGGCCTTGCAGTAGAAATTGCTCCTCAACTCTCACTTCCGTACTACTGAGCAGCCAAGAGGAAGGGAAAGATACACAGCTCTGTAACCCTGCTCTACCTGTACACTGTCAAAAGCTGCCAGCGGGTCTTCACGCAAATGAGTTTCCAGCTGACAATGTATGTTTTTAATTTAGCTCACATGGTTATACATGGGCAGGTGAGAAGGGCCCATTTCCCTTTTTAATTTCTTTTTTTTCCCCTGTGCTGGTAAATGTATTTCATCTTGTAACTCTTGCTTTGGATTAAAAAGCTGTTGCCTTTGGCACTAAAGCTGTACAGCAGGCTGAGGAAAGTAAAGCTTCCTTTCATTGCTGTGTTTGAAACTAGAGGAAGTCATCATATTACTTTAACAAGCAGAAATGAATGAAAATGTTTAATACAATTATGCAAGCATGAGTAACTGTATAGCTGCATTCTAACTGCCACAGATTTTGCTCTGTGTGATTCCTCATGCTGGTGGATAACGTAATTGTCTGTTTTCCACTAGCACTCACTTTAGGATTTTGTTGCAGAGTCTTGCAAGGTGAAATCTCAGGTGATCCGTTTCCCCTCTTTTCAGAACATCAGCTCCTTCAACACAGGGCTGAGCTGTAGATCTGGCATTAGGTTTTGCTTACACTAAGTGTTTCATACCTCACACTAACATATCACCAAGTTTTGGACATAAGAAGGAGTACCGACCTTTTGTTGTAGCTTCTTTTGTGGTAAAGTGTAGAATGAAAATCAGCTCCCGGCTTGTAACAGACCAGAGCAAACCACCCAGAACCTAGCCACTTGGCAAAAACCCCTGTCACGGAGACAGACCTGAGTTAGCCTGGGCATCAGAAGCAATGTTATCTTGTTAGCACGGCGTTCCCCCGATTAGTTAGCTCTGGATATATGGCACTATATTATGCTACATAGCATGTCTTTAATTGCTGTGTGTTCTCCCCCCTGTCAGCAATGTGGGTGCTGATTATGATTTGGTGAAGAAGGCTGGAATTAATCTCATCTAATTTTGGATGTTGAAGTAGGAGGTCGCTGAGCTTCCTTTGCACTGGAGAGAAAAGGTGCACCTAATGCTATCAGCCTCATTTCTGTCATTACAGAATGAATCTTCTTCTGGTGCTGACTATTTTCCTCCAATGACTAAAATTTTTCTGTAAATATTTTTTATCTTTCTTTAAATGTTTTTATTTTGAAGAAATTACAGAATAACAGAAAGAGAGAATTGACGTTAGAAAGGAGTTTGAGATTGCTGAGTCTAATCCCTACATTCAAAGGGGGGTCACCTAGAGCAGATTTTTTAGGACCATGTCTAGTCAGGTTTTTAGTATCTCTATGGGTGAAGACCTGTATTGGGTGTGGCTAAGATGGAGTCAATATCCCCACAGCAGCCCTCACAGTGCTGAGTGTGACCCTGGCAGCCAGCAGGGTGTTTGTAACACAGCTTGGGAGGGGGCGGAGCCAGGACAGCTGACCCGGATTGGCTGTTCCATACCATGTGACATCAGCTCAGCCATAACAGCCAAGGGCAGGGAGGAGGGGGGCATTTGTTCCTGTGTTTGTCTCCAGGAGCAGCTGCTGCACATACTGAAGCTCTGCTTTCCGGGGAGGTGGCCAGACATCGCTTACTGAGGGGAAGGAGAGAATAACATCTTTGTTTTCCTTTTGTTTCTGTGTGTGGCCTTGGCCTTTGCTTTAATTAAACTGCTTTTATCTTGACCCACGAGTTTTTCGTCTTATTCTCCCCCTTTATTTTGCTGAAGGGGGAGTGATAGAGGGGCCTGGTGGGCACCTGGCATCCAGCCAAGGTTAACCCCACCGCAAGACTCAACAGCCTCTCTGGGAAACTTGTTCCCAGTGTTTGATCCCCCTTACAGTAAAAAAAAATTAAAAAATAAAAAATATTTAAATGGAATGTCAAGTATTTCAGCCTGCGCACATTTCTTCTTGTCTTTTCACTAATCAGCACTGAGAAGAGTGCCTTGATCATTTTTAGGTCTCCTATCAGGTGTTTTTACACATTGGTAAGATCTTCCATTGAACGTTTTCTTCTCCAGGCTAAATAGTCCCAGCTCTCTTAGGCTTTTGTTATGCTCTTCAGTGCATTATTTGGCTTTGCGGCCCTTCGCCAGACTCTCTCCAGTATGTCCATGTCTCTTATACTGGAAAGGCCAGAACTGGATTTAGCACTCCATGTGTGTCTCAAGCAGTCCTGAGCAGAGGGGAAGGATCACCTCCCTCAATCTGCTGGCAATGGTCTTCCTAATGCAGCCCAGGTTGTGTTTGCCCTACAACCCATATCTCCTTTGAACTTTGTCATAAGTGAATGCTTTCTGTGAAATTTCTATTTTTATTATGATGTAATTTTTCTGCAAAGAAACAATTCCAACAAAATCTTGATTAGTCCCAGTAACATTAATACTGTTTCTCATACCTCTTCTCTGATACAGACAGGCCTAACTTCACCTAGACACAAAGCTTGCCAGAGTGAATCAAAGCTTGGCCTTGTTAGTGCAGTAATTAGCCATGGTGATAAGACCTGTCTCTCAGTGCCTCATTAATGGTGTTTTATGGCTTTTGGACTTGACCTGACTCATACCTGCCTAGCTCAAAGGACAGGTAGAATTAATACAGAACTGTCTGCATGTGGACACATAGATAAGATTTTCCTCTTTAGGTTGTAAATAAACCAGGAAAGGACGATTGGTCACTGTGATATTGGGGCCATTGATTATAATTGAGTCTTTTAGGTGCTAATATAGTCTGTATAATGAATAAAAGCAGAATACCTTGCTAACATATGATGTAGTGTTCTTATTTTATCGATTAGCAGTGAATCTCTGAATGATAAATTGATATGCTTGATTTAACTGCATGACTTTTCCAAATCCTCCACCTTGCTTTTTACTCCTTTGATTTTAGTTACTCGAAGAGATAGTTAATGAACAGTAATGTATAAGAGCTGATTTTTGTCCTCTTGTCTTCCACATTCAACCTCTTTGCAGAGTGAAACAAAACGGTAATATGCACACTGCTTTGGAGAAAATGACCTATATAAGAAGATACAAAGTAGTGAAGAATTGTCCCCATATGATTAGACTGGTGTCATTGGGCTAAATCAAGCTCACCACCTATGTACAATGCACTGGCGTCAATGTAAGGGTCTCATGAAAAAGTCTATATTCTCAGCTATTTCTCCAGCACCTGCTGTGATCTGAAATTGCTATTGTTTCAAAAACAAACTAGTATAGGATGGGGTAGGTTTTTACCTACACAAAAAGCATCAAATGCATTTTGTTCTGTAAGAAGAGCTAGTAGTGTAGGTTTTTCCTGTTAATGACTCTTAATAGTGGATAATAGTCAGTGGACTGTATAAGGCTTGGTAGTATCTTGGTGACATCCCTGCTATGAGTCCCCGGTAAGCAGCACACCTCTCTAGAAAGTGGATCAAGTCAGCAAATGGGTGCCTCCGTACCTCTCAGAAGAGAGTCATCTATTAATATTACCTGTCGCTTTTTCCTAGTTGCAGTGGTTGTTACATAGGGAGCAGATTGGACTGCATTACTTGGCTCCAGCATCTCTCCTGATGCAATGGGTCTTTCCTCTGTAGTCTGCAGAGTGGTGAAGCGGTTCTGCAAGGGCATCTCAGGCTTTGGGGGAAGCCTCTGCCTCCTGGTGGTCTTTGCCATTGCAAACTTCTATTCTGCATTATGGGGCCCCCTCCCTTCTGTGTGTGCCAGTGGGGCAGTGTTTGGCTGTTTGGCCATGGGCTGTGGGTCCACTGCAGACTGCACTTGAAACCAGCTAACTAGCTCCTTCTGAGCCTCCCAGATGGTGCAGATCCCCCAGATGGAGCTGCAGCCTTCACTCTCAGACAGGTGCCCACCATTCTGCCTTGAGGGTCAGGTGGGATGACCCATCACCTGTGCAGATGATCACAGAACTGTGCCCAGTTGCTGGGTTCTATGTACCTCAATTCTCCCTTTGAAGAGGGGCCCTCCTGTGCCAACTGCCATGCCCTGCTTGACGTACCGTGCCCTGTTTGCCCATCCTGGTGGCTGGTGCTCCCTAGGGCTGCCTTTGGTGGGAGCGGGGGTTGGCTGCCGTTACTCCTGGCCCCATCCACACCATGTCAGCTGCCCTCGTGAGACCTGCCAGTTCCTGGTGGGTCTCTGTGTTCCCCTGGTGTTTCCCTGGCTCAGGAAATCCCCCTGTACACCGTGATGCCCTGCTCTGCTGTGGAATGTACCTGCACCAGACCTCTTTGCCTCTGTGAAGCAGATTAGGGTGTTTTGGAAAGGCAAGGCAATGCTTAGAAAATAATTCAGCAAAAATTACAGACTATGTCTTTTCTAGCTAATAAATGACATCATCAAAGTATTGTGAGAGAGAGGACCTGAGAATAGACAAAGCAGATGATGTTTTTCCTAAATCTTGCAGGATATGCCCCATCCCTGGAGGTGTTCAAGACCAGGCTGGATGAGGCTTTGAGCAACATGGTCTAGTGGAGGGTGTCCCTGCCCATGGCAGGGGGGTTAGAACTTGATGATCTTGTAGGTCCTTTCCAACCCAAACCATTCTATGATTCTATGATTCTATGATTTTTCCCTCCATAGAAAGGAGAGCGTGAGAATAAGAATACAGGCATATGGTTTAATATATGGATGAACAAGACTTGGTGAGCATGAAAACTAGCAGCTGATGTTTTCCTGACTGGAAGTGAGAAGATGGTTTCATATCAGAATTCTTACTGGAAATAGAAAGGAGTTTTTTGTGTTTTTTTTGTTGTTGTTGTTGGATTTTTTTGTACTAGAGGGTTATGAATGGATGTAAACAAAGTGGGCTTCTGTGACCTATCTTTGATCGAGCATGATGGTGAAATGTTCACTTGAGGGCTATTTTATACTTTGAATCTAGGCATCCTTTCTTGCATCCTTTATGAAATGTTGCCTCACATAGTCAAATACATTCAGAGGTAATTTTTGTATTTCCATAATATATTGATTGGATGGTAAATTTCATCTCTGTTAAAAGTAGTCATAAGCTCACGTCTTCAGAAGTTTTTCAAGCCTGTAGATCCAGGACACCTCTGTTGAGAAAGAAATCTATGTCTCTTGTGAGGCTAGAAGGTATTTCTAATGATGAAACATGAGTCTTCCTAATTTAAAGGATTCCTTTGGATCTGGAAGACTGTGATTTTTTCACTGGAAACACATTGGTTTATGCAAAAGCAGTTGCATGTAAATTTAGCAGTTGTATACACCACACTTTCACTTCCTTGTTGTAGATGAATTCTTGCTTTATAAAGGTACAGTACCTTCTGAGAGCAACTAGTTATTCAGTTAACTAGCAGTCGCTACTAACAAAAGCAATGCAGTTCTTGATATAGATGTTATAATTAATCAGGCACAAAACTAAGCTTTCCATGAATTCAGCTATAGGGAGCTCATAGAAAGTGGGAAAAGGTGCTTTAGGGACAGTATTGAAGTTTTTTTTTAATGTACAAGGACATTTCACAGATGATTTCTCAAAAACAGGAAGTCATGAAGTTTTATCATCAGATATAATTCACAAGCCTGGTGTTTCTCTGTTTTTCCCAAGGAGACATAAATTAAGACATTATCACTTCAATACTCGTAGATTACTCTCTACAGCATTGCCTTGCAGAGACAAAATAAATCCAGACCATTCGGAGAAAACCTGGCATTCGTAAATAATATCAGCTTATCCACAGATAACAATACAGGATGTAATTTGAACCATTGAGTACCAGGTTACAAATCTTCAGCAGCCTGTAAATCAGAGTTTTATTTTTCGCAGCAATCTAAATTACTGTGGTTTGATGGCTTGATTTGTTTGGGTTCACATAAACTGACTGAATAAAATCTGCCATTTTTTGTGACAATATAATTTTAAAATGTGTATTATTGAAGGAATCTGAATGTTCAATACTTGATGGCAGCAGCCTGCACTCAGGTACAGTCCAACATACAGCAATTAATGAAATTCTTTGAAAAGTTAACTGTAACCACAAAATCTCAGCTCCTGCGGTGCACTGATGTGAGGCAAAGGCTCTTGTCCCTCCCCTTTCTTTCCTATAACTTTGCACATTTTAGCAGAAGCCTGGTTAAGTCAAAGCACTTGTGCTCAAGGACGTGGTGCAGGCCAGCACAGAGCTGACTGTTGACCTGAGTCAGATTTTACAGGCTGGAGGGAAAATATGTTTTTCCCCTCATGTCACTACATGGAAACTGTCAGTGCGGCATATTTTAAATTACTGGTGAGCTGTAATTGTAAAACTCTTGGTCTCTGATATCTCTCTGCTAAAAAAAAAAAAAGAGATAGAAAGTCAAGAAAATATAGGAGTGTAAGGGAGTGTAAGCCTTCTCGTACTGGATCGGCCTTAGTTTCATCCATGGTCCACTGGAAAAAACATATAACATGCAAATATAAAACTCTTGCCCTAAGTATGTCACTCTGACTTCTAATAAATACAAATTTTATTTATATCATGGAATTAATTACCACAGGAAGTCATTAAGGCAATTCTAAACCTCATGTTCTAGAGTTTAAGACTCTTCTAATCTTCTGTTATGGAAGTATGAGGCTTAGGACTCCTGTGATCTATATAAAGTTTGAACTCTATGGCGAACCTCGATATGGTCTTGGCCCTGGTGACTTCTAGTGGCAATGAGTTTCATGATTTAGTAACACCTTATGCGAGGAAGAATTTCCTTAGAGGCTTTAATAATAGTGACAGACCCAACTTTCTAAGTCGTTCTTTTTTGATATAGCAGGCCCACCTCCTTTTGCCTTAGCAGCTATGAAAACTAAAAAAAAAAAATATTATTTTAAAAATAAGAATACTTTCACACATTCACATTTCTTTTATACACAGACACTTTCTCCTTGAGAAGTGAGAACACAGGAAAAGGGAATTTTAAGAGCAAGAAATGTTATTTTAAAGAATAGAACTAAACTGAGTGACACAATTACGTGTTTAGCAAATGTTTCTAACTTCGAAGCAATATCAGTGGAAGCCTGAGGGAGACAAAGTTTCAGAACATTAGAACCATGAACTTTCTTTTTTATAATGCATGAAGTTGCCTTAATAAAACCCTATGGAAACTGTAACAGCAGCAGTTAAGGACTGGTTTTAGTTAATGACCCATTAACCTGTTATCAAAGCAGCCACTAACCATGATATTTGGTGAGAATCAGTTTCAAAGGGGTGATTAATATTAAAATCTGTTGTTGATTTATTAACCAGTACAATTTTAAGTTATTACTTTCCATCTGGACCAATGAACACACACTGAAGTGGCATTGTTGGCAAATCAGTAATTCCACAAGGGTTAATAATCTGTTTTGCTCCAATCAGGCAACAGAAAAAGGAAATGGCTGTCCCTCCCCATGGATGTTGTTGCTGAGGTAAATTTCAGTCTTGGATGATGCTTTAAAACAATGTGCCTACTGTGGGTCTTAACAGGACACCTAGAAATCTGAGCCATGCAAAAGCAGCAGATATGAAGACCTAGTTTTGCCTAATTAGGTCAGGGAAAAGGACCTTCTATCAGTTCCTTACTGAGGAGACCAGTAAAACAAACCATGTAAAAAAAGCATGGCCCTCTTGCAGCGAAGAAACTGCATCAGCTGAGATAACTAAACCCCCTTTTTTGACATAATAACTCAATAACAGTTTTTTGTGCATGTGTCACAGGCCAAAACTTCCAGTTCTGTGGTTTATACCTGTGCTCCTGCACAACAGGAGACTCTGAGTCTGCATCCTTGTGGCCGTGCCTGCTGTTGGAGTCGGTGCTGTTTCAGCATGACTAGTAACAGTTACGTACTGTTAATTATCTTTCTATGTGTATTACAAGTTTGTGTCAGGCATATATATCTGGTCATTACTTTGTTTTCACCTCAAATAAGGTAGAGGTAAAGGAATCCACTCTGTACTTAGAGGGGAAGGTGGCAAAGTCTGCATTGGTACTTCTTGAGTAGATTCCGCGTTCTGGGGTAAACCTTCATGAAATTGCTATATTTTGCACATTAAGTTTTATGTTGTTCTACAAAATTCCAGAGTTTTTGATCATGGCCTTCATCTTCATTGCTTCTCAGAACTGAAGGCTATAAATTCCCCAGAGAAACCTATTCTTGAGTTCACACAAAACTGAAAGGCAAGAA
This sequence comes from Pterocles orientalis, assembly GCA_011057875.1. Classification (NCBI taxonomy): domain Eukaryota; kingdom Metazoa; phylum Chordata; class Aves; order Pterocliformes; family Pteroclidae; genus Pterocles; species Pterocles orientalis. The sequence continues at coordinate 126,175 of WKFP01014874.1, read as the reverse complement.
CATTCTTGGCACATTCATTAGCAAGCCTTGCCTACCTGAGCAGTCACCTGATCTCAGCAGGCTCCCATCCTTCATTCCCTTCTTCAGTGTGTGTCAGCCTGTGCTGTGTCCCAGATCCCCATGACCTTTCTTTCAGGAGAGCTCCACTGCTTTGCACAGAATTAAACATTTTTCTCCTTCAGCTGTGCAACTGGAGTCACTGAGTTACAAAGACATGAAATGTGTGGCTTGGGGCTTTGGTCCCATGCTGCTCACTCAAGTGGTTTTAGTTGGTACTTATGTCCCTTTTCCTTGTTAGTAAATAGCATTGTGGTAGGGTCAGGTGCTCAAACATTTCTCTGTGGGGTACACAGTGTCTGAAATTACAGTATCAGTTACACCACTGGAACCAAATGAGAGGCAAGGTCCCTCACATCCATCATGGGGTGACATATGGTAGAGGCATGCCAGGAGGTACTTTCCTGCCTGGGCATGTTAAGACACAATAAAACATTACAAAGTGGTCACGTTATTGCCATTATAAGCTAGCTAGTTGTGACTGTCGTCCTGCCAGCAATATTTTGGCCAGTCAACTAAAGAGAGTATTCACCTGATGTTGACTCATGGCATTGTTTTCCTTTGTGGTTTGTGTGTGTATATGTGTGCGTTTCTGGTTTTGAACACTTTGACTATTTGCTAACCAGTGCGAGATGCCTGCTTACAGAACTGTTTACTTCTTCTGAAGCCACCTGAACAAGAGAAAATAAGCTGGTCTGCTCACAGCCGTCTTAGCTATAAGGCACTACCAGGATGGTGAGGGTAGATAGAACTGAAATAGAAGTCCAAAGCAATTTCTCCACGGAGAAATGTATTCTCCTGAGCAATCCAAAATCCTCTGTATTCCCCTAAAAACCTTTGCACACTAATAGCATCACTGTAAAAAGGTAACGTTAATAAAGACAGACTTCATTAAGGAATCAGTTACTAATCCACCAACAGTTCATTACAGAGCTATTGTTAGGTGGAGTCTTTACATGTTGATTTTTTTCAATTTGAAACCAGGACATGAAACAACTGACCCTAATGAAGGGTTCCCCACCTGCAGGACTGTCTTGAGCTTTGCCTCTTTGAAGCAGATTTATTTGGGGTTATTCCATGTCAAAGGAAATTAGAAGTTCAGTCATGCTGTTTCCTTATCACTACCACCGACTGTTTCCAGTTGCTGAAAATCATTAAAACACTCTGGATCTGCTCGTAGTTGATACAGATAGTGTTTTATTTCAGGAGAATGAGGGCTGCCTTTTTTTGGGAAACATTTATCTAAGCATCTGCTCAAGAAGCTGTCTTCCATCCAAAATGTCTCGCCCTGTTTTTGGGTCTTTCTTTCTCTTTTCCACAGATGAAATGTGGTAAGATGCAGCGCTAAAACCCCGAGGAGTTCTCTGAGATGATAAAGGGAAGTGGAGCTGAGGCATGCTCGGAAAGCCAGCTCTGCACTTTGATTTATAGCAGTAATAGCACTTCAGCAGCAGTTCCTTATGACAAAACAGCTAACGCTGCCTGGTCTGAGATAACCTTCCCACACCAGTGATAGCACTGAGAAGACACTGGTCATTCTGTTTCAGGTTTGGAAAAATCCTGAAACTAAGCTGTGTATATCAGCAGTGGTCAGGTAGAGATGACAACAGAGGATTTTTTTCTTTGGCTTTGGAGAGTTTTTAGACTTCTTGCAGCCTTTTTGTTTATTTATTTATTTAGGAAGTGCTAGCAAAAATCACATTGCTGCTTTGTGGCATCACAGGGAATGATACTGTGTGGTTCCTCGCCTGCCCCAAGGCTCTGCTTGATGAGAATTCGCAGGTCTGAAGTGATTCCCCCACCCTGTATGTTTAATGTGCAGCTGAGGCAGCTGAAATGGCAAGTTAAAAAAAAAGCACATGCTGTGCTACCTTAAGCTTACTTACAACACCTAGCTTTGATGTTCATCTAATCCAACTCTGATGCTTAGTATGAGCAATTTGGTTGGAGCCTAAGCGAGGCTGGGGCTTGGATCAATGCCAGCTTGCTGATCTTCTGTCTGATGAAGACCGAGGAAAACAACTGGAAGATTTGGCAGAAATTATATCAGCATCCCTGATTGAGAGTGTGCACCTGCCACTTGCTGTTCAGGTCTATAAGTCAGATCTTTCTAAAATTACACCTGCTCCTTTTGCATGTTTAGTTAGAAGCTGTTGACAAGATTGTGTTTTATCATCTGTGCAACCATTTTTTTCCCAAATGTGGGATGACAGGGCTCAACATGAGACTGTTTGGAACTCCAGCTAGCCTGGATGTGAGGAGAGACCCTGGCATAACCTGTCCCATGCTTAGACACATTTAACTAGACCCAGATGCTCTAGGGAGAAGCGGAAAGATGGTAGCCTTGAGCGTGAGCATGAACACAGTTGCTGAAAATATGTTCATCTGGAGATGGGAAGGGGTCTTGCTCACCTACTGAATTAGCTTTTGTTCCAGCTGGCTACAGGTTTCAAATGTTCCTATCACCTGAAGAAGATTTGAATCCAGGAATTATGGCCTAAATCTCTGTAAGAAAGGATCCTGAGGAATAACTGTAAATAGACAACTAAAATGTGTTGTAATACATACAGACACTGGGAGGAGTTAGCTGGGTATGGACTGTCCTTCCTTCTCTATCATCTTCTTTCTTCCCTTACTCCCTGCTCCTCACATTTCACTCTTTTAATGTGTAGATTTAGAACCAAGAATACCTGAGATAGCAGTGCATGTTCATCCAGACTGAAGAGAAGGTTGAGGTAATTTTAGATAATCACAGAGGGCAAAACTGATCCCCAGTTACCTTTAGTAAGTTATTAAAATAGCTTTCACATGAAGATAAGATCTTTCTCAAGATCCTTCATAATGTTACCTCTTAGAAATATCTCCATAACAATATATATAACATTAGAGAAATATATATAGTTGTACTTACATTTGTAACGAAATGCATACTTTCAGAAAAAAGAAGGTGCTAGGCAGACGACAGAAGGACTTGAGAACAAACTATAAGAAGGTTTTCATGAGTTATAAATTGAAAATGAAGTTCAGAAAATCACAAGGAATGGGAGAGTCTTTATAAATTATATATATTTCTCTGTGTTTTTGTGGAAAAAAAATTTCAGCAGCAGAGTATCACTGTAGGACTAGATATGCCTACAGTCACCTCCTGGATTTTCTTGCCCCACAGCATACAAGAAGATGCTCATATCTTGAGGGTGCTGGAGATGTGAAAACCCTGACTTGCTCCCCAGCACATGTTAGTCTGCTGCCACTCCTGCCAACAGAAGTATGGAAATGGAGTAGAGGAAGTGTCCTTCCTCTTGCCCCAATTTGTCAACCCATACTCAACTACTGAGAGCACTAGTTTTGAAAGTGGGAGATCCATGTTCCAGAGCACCCCTGCCTGCTTTGGAGAAGAGCTCCAACTCTTTTGCCTCAGAGAAGATGAGGTTACTGTGGCATCAAATGACATCTTTTAAGTGGCCCTTGGTCTTGCTATGTGAAGAATGTATGGAAAAGTACTACTCTGGAAAAAAAACCGAACTAAACAGGAGCAGGGTGTAAGTCTCCTAGTCGAGGGAACTACCACAAAGAAGATAGGGTAACTAGGGTCAACCTTTTCTTCGATACTTGTCAGAAAATAATTTGAACCCAGCTCTCTCTCTGTTGGGTTTAGAATAAGTGCAGAAGCCAATTGCCTCCTCTTTTGCTTCCCCTGAGAGAGGGCTGATGTGGTGTCAGCACTCAGACACTAAGCACCTCTGGGCCACTGCTGAGTGAATGTTAGGGCACCTCTCTTTTAGGTGTTTCCCATCATTTGATGTGCCTCTCCACTTATTTTCCTCAAATCTTTCTCTGCAAATCTCTTCTATAGGAAGCACCAGGGTACTGGGTACTACATAAGGTTGTGAGTTCCAACATGTATAAGCCTACTTAAAATTTAGTTTTTGCAAAAATACTGACTATTTTATTACCTGAATCCCTTAGTGGATTAGCCCTTGGCTTCCCTCTGCTTCAGTTCTTCTTCTTTGATGTAGGAATAGCAACACACTCCAAACTCACAGGGATGCTGTGGAATATAAATGCATGAAAGGTTGTCAAGAGTTGAGACGTAGTTCTGAGAAGGCAGTAGAAGTAGCTAAGGTAAGTCATGAGGAAGAGTCTGGATCACATCTGTTCATAGCAGGAGTGTGACTATTGTCTGTCCACTCTGAGGATGCCCAAAGCACTGCCTGTGCATTCCACATATTCAGATGTTACTCAATCAGCATGAGGTTTTCAAGAATGCTTATTGCAGGGTCAGACTGTGCCTCAGCAAGGGCAACAGGGAAGTCTCTCCCAAGAAAAATGGTGGCCATGAAGACAGTGAGAATTTGGAAGGATTATCTCCTCATTAAAAAAAAGAAACTGTGCAGAATCATTATGTTTTAGCATTGATACATTCTTAGACATTCACTATTTGTCTACATAAGCATTTGCAGTAGAACTTCCAATTTATACATTTAGGAAATCAACAGCAAAAGTATTGAACATAAGAACTAACAATGAAACCATCTGATAAGCGTTTGTTTTTTTTTTTCCCCGTTGCTGGTTTAACAGGGAATTTTGATAATTTCAAATCAAGAGGTGAATATTTGTCTTGCAAATGACCATTATTTATTTTCTAGGAAAGTATATGTAAAATAACAAGGAAAATGTTTCTGGATACAAGATTCCTGCTATCCATCCTGTAATAAAGAAAATGGCATTGTTTTATACAAGGCTTGCTGCTACTTTTGTTTATTTATTTTATGTAAAAAGCAAGAGGAAGCCAAGCCCGTGTTTAGAATCTTACAAATAATTAATTCAGTGATTTTGCAGTTTGCTTTAATTTGAAAACTGACTATTTTTCTTTTCCTTTTCTTCTTTAGCAGCTATTATGAGGTGTTACATTTGCTTGCAGGCCCCTAATATATTGCCCAAGGAAGACTCAATTTAAGGAATTCCACTTAATTTAATTTATTGCCAATGAAAATGAACTTTTAATTACTGATTTGGGTATTGAGAAACAAAGAAGACGATCAGTTAAGCAAACACTTAGGGAAACTCCTTCCCTCCCCTTCCTAAGGCTCAAGTTCAGTCTAGACAGCTCTTCTGCTTCTTAGTCTCCTCTCCCCTTGTGCAGGTTACACTAAGTCCCCTCAGCGATGTGATGGGCAGTGCGGGAGGCTGGGGTCAATGTGTAGTATTTGCTACTCCTTGTTTCTTACTGTTTTCTTTCATGGCTCCTTCTTTCTTACCCGTTTCCTCTGCTCTGGCATGAATCCCTCCATGGGCTGCAGCCCTGCTCAATGCTGTCTCTGCCCTGGTGTGACTTATCCACGGGCCACAGCCTCCTCAGAGGCATAACTCCTCTTGTGTCTCCTTTCATGCATCCTGCATCTCCTTTTCTGTGTGTCCTGCCCCAGCTGTTACCACCCTTTCTTAAACCTGCCTGAAGAGATGGAACTGTAAGCTGCTTTGACTGTCTGCAGTATTGGTGCATGATGGGCTGCCCATTTCTGAGCTGGCTAGACCCAGCTGTTACCAGGACAGGGAACCTGCCTGATCTCCTGATCTCCTCCCACACAGGGTACCATGCAGTCCCCTGCTATGCAAATTCTGCCTGTTATGCCCATTACATGTATAGAGAGCGTATATAAATAATTTACCTACATCTTGTTGAGAAGCTAATCATATTGACACAAAGACCATATCCATCTTTTCAGTTGTCTCTAATTTCCTCCCCCTTTTCTGTCACTGACAACACCATTTCCATCCTCACAGCTACTCCAAGCCATGCTTTGGAGTTTGCTTTTGACAACTCTCTCTTTCACACCTTACATATCCAGAAATTGCTGCTTTTTACTCAGTATAAGCATGATCTGTCATTTCCCCCCCCCCCCCATAACCATGTTGTGTGTCCTGTTCTTCACTGCAGATATTTCTATTACTGCGAGAGCTTACACTCCAGCCATCCAAGTATACATGTACTGACTCATTTTCTTGCAAAATATATCCCAAACAATAATTTTCCTTGCCAGTCTAAAAGTTGAAACAATAACTAATTCCATACTTTAAAAACTTCAGGAACTTTGCATCTACTATCTTGTCTTATTCATTGTTTCGTTTCAAGTACTACATCATCCATATATTTTTGTTGCTGCTGCTGTTGCTTTATTGCTGAGTTTCATGCCTTTATCCCAGTCTCCTGTTCAGCCACATATATAACTGCTTCAGGTATTCTTTCATAGAGCCTCTTCTGTCACAATGTTCCTGAGACCTATCCCCATCTTACCTTTGAGTCCACCTTAAAGGCCTGTTTCTGCCTTGCTGCCTGTGTGACTACAGTTCCCTTCTAGGGGAAATCACTTCTAATATCCCTTTACCTTAACCTGCCACTCAGATGTGTGAGCACCTAAAGAAAAGATGTTTCCATTTTCTGATGCAGAGAATGAACTAAATGTCTACAGGATCAGGGTCTAGGATCTGTGGTCTAGATCTCAAGCCAAATTAGCGCTGCATCTCTCAGCAGAAAATATTACTTTCTGGAGACCCCTAACATACTCTCATTGACACACACGTAAGTGGGAAATCAAACTATTCCATTCACTGAAAGATTTAAAACTCAGCAAGGATATTGCAAGTAAGAAAGGTCAATAGTCAAGATACTTCCTTAAAAAATCCAATTCTGTATGACTGATCAAACGTACTTAACAACAAGTAAATACTGTCCTACATTTAATCCAATCTAATACTTTTTCCCACTGGTCCCTCCAGAGTGCCATCTCCCATGTGTTGGCCACGATGAAGTACGCACTTTCTGTGCACACACACTCGGCACTACTCACACCGTTACGTATTACCGTGAAACAGCTTGCAACTGTTTTTCCTTTTGGCTTTGCTTTCCCTCCCACTGTGGAGACTTTGCGGTGCTCTAAGACTGCAGAGGGCCGTGAGCGAGCGGGGCTGGCACTGGGGTTCAAGCTCCCCGGGGCTGCTCTGGGAGG